>JACEFZ010001104.1:0-67500 GCA_014155875.1 Cepaea nemoralis | reverse complement strand
TGAGTGTTTCTGGCAGATTTCCTAGTTCTGCGATGCCTCAAAGTTTGTTTCTGGCAGATTGGCTAGTTCTGCGATGCCTTAATGTGTGTTTCGTAGTCAATCCTGAACTAGATTATTGTTTGTGAGTTTTACCAGACTGCTGTTGCGGAAGCTATTGTAACGTGTTCAAGGAATGACCTCAACTTTCAAAAGGTAGCATTTGCTAACTGCCTTGCCTGCCTTCGGCGATGTAGCCAGCAATTCTTTTGTCTTCACGATTACCATTCTTTGACTTGATTTAATTCTACAAGACCCCTAGTAGAAACCTACCATGGGTCTGTGAAGTTTTAGGACAATCACATTATTCAGGCCGCAGTGCATGGCGGGATAGGTGACCAGTCAATGTATTTATCTAGTTAGGCAATTAATAATAGCAGATGGGGGATGTATTCAGGAAGCAAAATATAGAATAGCCCAAGCTAAAGCAGCAATTCAGCAAGATAATGAATATTCTCTGCAATTTATCCGAAGTGAAGTAAAGAGTTCTTTAGAGTATAAGAGCCAATCCTGATGTACGGATGCAAATCATGCACAGTCTGCAGACAAGAGAGGAATTATTTGAAAGCTTCAAAGATGTGGTTGCACAGAAACATTTTTAGAATAATGTCGAAGGAGCATTGAAGATAACTTAAAAGAAGTTAACTCACAAAATGAATTGGTTACTTGCATCAGAAGTAGCAACTACTTGTGGTAGCGTCGTTTGTTTTGACAGTTCCAGATTGAGTATTGCTGAAGGTGCTGGAGTTTCAATCCAAGATGACAATCCAAGCCCAGAGTATACCTCCTGGTGACAAGTGTAGAAAGTTGGAGCTGAAAGGAGCAAAACTAGATAACTCTGATATAAACTTTTCATACTTACAGACCATCGGTTGTACACCATCCTTAGATCACATCTTGTCCCGTTACATGTTATCCAATATTAATTATAATATTAATGTATATTAACTATACAGAGTAGAGAATGCTTTTCACACTATACCAGCACTTGATCCTCTCAGTGATTGATTATGGACTAGGACTTCTCACTGTCTCAAAGAGTCAGCTGGTGAAATTAGAGCGTATACAGAACGAAGCTATGCGGGTCATTCTGGGATGCACCAGAGACACCCCAGTAGTAGTGTGTATACATACGTTACATCCTCGGTTTGCCGACTGTTGCTGGTAGGCTCAAGGTGATGCAGGCGAAGGCATACCTCTGAGTAGTTGCTGACACAGATCACCTGTTGCATGAGGCGCTGGACGTAGTTAAGGGTCAGCGACTGGTAAGAGGGAAATCATGGATGGTTCATTCGGAGGATACGATCAGACAGGTGTGCATCTTAGAGAACATTAAGCGAGGAGAGGAGTGGGTCAGAGTGCCAGCGGAGCAGTCAGACTTGTGCAGAGTTATAATCACATTGAGCCGGGAGTGCAGGGAGTGGCCAGCAGGGGCCACGGAAGTGGAAATCCAGCAACTAATTCAGGATAATGCTCGCTCGGGTGATGCGATTATCTACACAGATGGTTCGGTGTTGAGAGGTAGAAGTGCCTAGGGTTCTTAGCAAAAGCTAATGGTTGACGTTTGGTGCAGGAGAGCCTGGCATATGATACCACAACATCTAGCTTAAGAATAGAGGTGGAGGCAGTCAGTGCTGGATGGAGAAATTGACACAGAGAGAGAGAGAGAGAGAGAGAGAGAGAGAGAGAGAGAGAGAGAGAGAGAGGAGAGAGAGAGAGAGAGAGAGAGAGAGAGAGAGAGAGAGAGAGAGAGGATGCCAGGATCCCCATTGTCTAGGCCACCGGACTCTGTATCTTTAACCCAAAGGTGTAAACAATATAAAATGACACAAAGTAGTGCATTCAGCTCGTTAACCCAATGGTGGGAAAGCTAAGTATTTTAGATATAGGTTCTCAAACTGGGATTTCCAGGTTATATTGTCTGTTTAAAAGTTTCTTTTCATTGCCACAGGAAGTCTTCTGACAGCATTATTTTCTTAATTTTCAGCAAAATTCTTATTAAATGGAAACTTCATGGGAATTATTTATTTTCGCTTGTTCATTAGACATGGTGTTCATTCTGTGTCTGCGACACCAACCCACGACAGGAGTAAGCACACACCTTGATACATGCCATTGGAGATTGTAAGAAATGGAGAAGCATGATCGCTCACACCAGTTGGCAAGGCTGATTGTTTCTTGTTTAATTGTTGGCTAGCTTTGAACTCAGGCGTAGACCACCACGTGATACAACGTCTAGTGTACTTGTCTGCATGGATAACAGTGTTCATTCAGCCATGCTGACCTCCGACAAGGCAGATGATGATGGCTATGACATTGCAGTGGAGTTGCCAGATGTAGATGACTTCCCTTACAGTGGAGTTGTCAGATGTACATGACTTTTTTTTACCGCGTGAGGTTGATTCTATGGAAGACACAGTTACGCCATTTATCTGAAAGTCACGGAATCATGGCGCACTGGTAATGCACAAAAGAGTTTCATTGTGCCTTCAGCAAGTTTATATATGGTATAAAATCATCAAACTTTGTCTAAAATTATCAACAATGCAAGACATCATGCTTAAGATTACTAAGATTATCCAGTACTGAAAATGTACAATAGGCATGTCATTTTATAAGCAACTAGACGACCCGGCCCAGCTTCGCCTAGCACCTGGCGGGGAGCGTCTCATTTAATTCATACATTTAAATACATTTCTCTAAGCGTACAGAGTACGTTGCCGTTTTCGTTGCGGGAAAAATGAGTTAGAAAATTTTCACTATCTAAAATAAATATTCATACATTCAAATACATTTCTCTAAGCCAGGGGTCACCAAACTACGGCCCACGGGCCGGACCCGGCCAGCGACGTCATTTCATCCGGCCCGCCGACGGTACTCGAACTTGCTTGATATAACGTATAGAACACGAGATGTTGTGATACAATTTAAATGTAAATATAATGTTTAGAATAATAGGAGATCTTCACACGTGCGGAGACCTCCTGGCTGCTATGTGTCTTAAATTTACTATTTTCAATTATACATTAATGTATCTAGATTTACTTGTTTATTGTAATGTTGGCTTATTTCGCGCCATCCCAAGTCCTTTCCCAGCTTATTGTAGCGCTGCCTACGCTCTGACGTTACCATGGTTTCCATGGCAGCGCACGCGCTCGCGCGCGCGCACACACACACCTTTCCCTTCCCCAGATGCGTCTGGGTGTAAACTCAGGTCTGATGCTCCAGAAATATCTACTTCTTTTTGCCAGTCATTCATTTTTTAGGTATGCAACAAGGATTTTTTGTTTGACAGTGATAGGTAAGTGAACTACAAGTGTGAATAGAGGCAATACAGTAGCAAACATGGCATAAAAATGCCATAGAAGCTTCGTGTTATTACAAAAATATTATCCCCAGCTCAGAATTACTCGATCTTAATCGAGCTGGTCTCTAGGCCAGTGTTTTTCAACGCTTCTGCTGGAGCAGATCATTACGCAAATATTTACGTTGCTCGATGAACTCCGTGCGATGATCCAAGTGTCTGCCCTACTTTATGTAATAAACCAGGTGGGCAGAAATGTTGCATTTAGGCGGTTTCTGTCTGTGTTAGCATAACCCCTGGCTGCCACTCGTGAAACCCCGATTTAAAAAAAAAAAAACAACTCTGCTCTAGACTGCTTATTTAGACCGCCCCTATTTTAAATATTTTGCAAACCTTTTCAACATATACAAATAAGAATACCCACAGGACCTCTGGATCCGAGTCTACACAGATGGGTCGGCACAAAATGCTGTTCGAAATGGAGGAGCGGGAGTGTATATAGAATACCCAAATAATACTAGGGACACAGCCAGAGTACCGACAGGAAAGTACTGCCATAACTGTGATGCTGAAATTGAGGCAATCAAGATAGCAACAGAGAAATTACTAAATACCAGCAATGGTACACAACCTGTGGTGCCACTGACAGATGCAAAATCAGTACTCGAGGCACTCCTGTCTGGGAAATTACCAGTACTAAGGCCACTACTTTCTGAACTTAGCAGTCAGCATAAGGTGGATACCATCCCATTGTGGAGTACCCGGAAACGACAGAGCTGATCAATTGGCTAAGGAAGGAGCCAAAGAAGAACAGCCTGATGTGCCCGTTACATACCACCAAAAGAAAAGAATGATCAAATCAGTCAGAAAGCCACCAAAACCTGCCCAAGATGACTACCACGTTGTGGACAGACCAGAACAAGTCATTATTCTGCGCCTCAGAACAGGACACAATAGATTACACAACCACATGTATACAAAATTCAAGATTGGTGAATCAGCCATGTGCACAAGTGGATTGGCGTCGCAGACAGCAGAGCACATACTCCAATACTGCCCAAAATATAACATATCTAGGCAAACCTTCTGGCCTAGAGAGACGACAGTGAAAGATAAACTTTATGGACCACTGTGTGAACAGAAAAAGACAGTTAAATTCATGCAAGAAACAACATTGCAGATATAGACATATCTCAAGCGAACGAAAAGAAGAAGAAGAACATATACAAAGTTTTATGGAAAGTTATGCTCTAAAAAAAGTCCCTGAAATGTGATTTAGAAACACAAAGAGATCTCTTCACGAGAAATTTTGCTGAAAATGATTCTGTCACTCGTACAAGTTACAAAATAGTGCATAAGATGGCAGAACGAGGGAAACCGTTTACAGATGACAACTTCATCAAAGAGTCAGAGTGTATGATGGAAGCAGCAAATGACTTGTGTCCTGAGAAAGCCGATTAGTTTGGAACTATCAGCCTTTCGGCAAGTTCAGTTGTGCAAAGAACAGAAGAACTCGAAGAGAACATAGTGCTACAGATACGCAAGTAAATTAGGAATTTTGTGTGGTATTCTCTGGTGCTGGATGAGTCTACTAATTTCTCGAGTACGTCACAATATCTCGTGTTCGTTCGTGGTGTCAATTTGAATTTTCAGATAATGGAATAGTTCTCATCCATTTTGCAGCATGCATGGAACAACTGCGAAAGACATTTTCATGGAAGTGCAATAAGCTTTGCAAGACTTTAACCTTCATTGGAATCAGCTTCGAGGTGTTACAGTTCATGGAGGAAAAAACATGACTGGAGTGAGGAAAGGTCTGATGGGGCAGATCAGGACTAAGTTGGAGGATGTGAAAAATTCCATTTTTTAAAGAGATTTTCAGATTTTGACAGAACTTAGAGTGACATTCGTCTGTTCCAGAATCAGTTCGATTGTAACATTGATGATGTGCCAGTTGAACTACAGTTGGAGCTCATTGATTTGCAAGCAAATTGCTTGTTGAAAGAGAGGCACAGAGAAGGAAAACTTGTTGAACTTTACCACTGCTTACCTGATGTTGAGTGAAGCTGAAGAAATTTGCCGCTGGTATGGCACCAGTGTTTGGAACAACTTATGTCTGTGAGCAAACATTTTCAAAAATGAAGTCTGTGAAGTCAACACATCGAACGAGAGTGACTGATGAACATTTCAACACAATTCTCTTGATTCGATGAAGCAATTCCAAACCAAACATTGATGATATCTTAAAAGCCAAATATCAGTTTCACAAATCTCACTAACCTTTTTTGCTGCTTAGTTTGTGAGATTCGAATATGTGTTGATTTTGATTGTGTTGATTTTGATTGATAATTTGCTGATGTAACTATCTTTTTGCTAACGTCGCCTTTTTTTTGGTAACTTTTGTTAGTAAATAAATATATTGGTTGTCTTTGTTTTTTTGTGCATTGCACGCCATTCACCCATGATTAACTTAGTTTTTGGTCTTATTTTTACCAGAGCTTTCGTTCTGGCTTGCAAGTATTGTTAAAGTTAGTTGCATATCCTTTACAGGACGTTTGCAGTCAACACCAGCAAATTTTGCTGTTGTTGATGTCTTGGCAATTTTATGTTCAGTAGTTTGCCATGGCTTTTTAAACTACCGGCACCCATACCATTGTGTACAAAACCAGAGCAATGAGGTCTGTTGCCAAATCGCGTGCAGATGTGTTTCAAACGCGGATATACGAGATTACAAACCATGTCTGTAAGGCCAAGGAGACAGGCGCAAGTATTGTACAGAATGACTATCCGTCCCGCGCTCGTCATTTTGTCAGGTATGCGGCCCACCGTGAAAAAAGTTTAGTGACCCCCTGCTCTCAGCTCACAGAAAACGTGTTCGGCCCGTTCCCGTTCCAATTGCGGGAAAAATGAGTTAGAAAATTTTCACGTATCTAAAATGGATCCATTATTTTTATGAAAACTTTGAATATGCCTAAAAGTTGTTATCACTCTGTTTATATTGCATATGATTGTAGATAACTTCTGAAAATATTTTATAAAACTTGAAGAAATGTACAAAAATTATTTAAATTACATAATATAGCAATGGTACTAAAAGTAATGTCCCTTAATATAACTTTTGTTGTCAAGTCCCCTTGCAATATTGTAATTATACGACTTTCCCTTTTATGTTGTTGTATTACATACAAAACTGTTTTTAAACTAATTAACTATGTCAGTTGGATCTGCGGGAGTGAGAAGAACATCTGTACAAAATTTCATCTCAATTGGATGGACAGTTTGAGAACGCATAAAGGGGACACACACAAACATTCTTTTATATATTATATATAGATATATAAGTTATGGCCGTTCTTGTCTGTCATGACATACCATAAGATACTACGAAAGAAGTTCTCAGAAATAAATCGATTCACTAATGTGACATTCTGCTTCAGGAAATTAGAAAATAAAATATTTCTTCAACACATTTAAAAATAACTTCTATACTTATTATCATTCCATCAGATCAGAGGCCAAGACTACAGCTGTAATTTTCCCAAATATCTTATCATCATCCTGTGCCTTGCCGGCTGGCATAGTCAATCATGTCTCTTCATAAATTGGGATCTACAACGTCATGGTCAAGACAGAAACATGGAGCTGATACACAACTCTGGTGATCGAGTGAGGTGGCAAAACATGACCACCCACACTTATCGGCATGGCACATGATGGATGGACAACACCATGGGTCAATTCATGTCTTGACTCCCTTCCGTGCCATGACACAAGACTGTCAAGAATCTTCTCATGCTATCTTCCTGTATCTCTTTCCACAAATCTTTCCAATTGTCACATGTTCCAGTCTATGTCTTCTCATAATGTGGTAAACAAAACCAATGACTTCCTCTTTCTGATGTTTGAGATCAGTGTTTTTGTTTTTGGCGCTCGCATGCTTTGAACTCTAGTGTAGTCCAGACACACTATTTACAGTAGTGCTGAACTTCATTTACGTGTGGTCCAGACACACTATTTATAGCAGTGCTGAACTTCATTTACGTGTGGTCCAGACACAATACTCCCAGTAGTGCTGAACTTCATTTACGTATGGATTAGCTTTCCCCATTAACAGTGTCCCTCGCCATCAGATGAACCCACTCCGACTTCAGAGGTATGTGTAATTTATGTCCCCAAGTCTAGGACGACAGGTTAACATTTTAGTCCAACTGTCTGGTGTAGGGGTTGAACCTCTTACCTCGGCATCAGCACACCGGATGTTTAAGAACAGACATTCTTATCCATTTGGCCATGCTGACCTACTCAAATGTGATAATTGCAGTGCAATGACTGCCTGTTTCTGGTGTTTGTGATAAACAACTCAGCTTCCCTCAAAATGTCCAAAGTGTTCATTTTGGCTGTCCAGCACTCTTCTATACAATCACATCTCCAAGGCTTCCCCCTCTGGGTTTTTTATTTGGTCTGCTTACTAATTGTCCAGGATTCACAAATATGTTAAAATTGGTCCTGTGTAACATGCAAGAACTCTTTTTCTAACTTTAAAGGACAATAGCTTATTGCACAAAACATTTCACATCTGACAGAAGCAGATTTTGTTTGTCCTATTATGTTCTTTATCTCAGTGATGCATCTTCCATCTGATGTTATCCATGTGCCTAGATACAAAGATAACAGCTTTAAAAAAGTGTGCGCTTTCAGAAAGTAGAATTGTATCAAAATCCTTACAAGATACAAAGAGAAAAGCCACTACAAGTAAGTCACTAAAGTAAAGGATCTTTTAAGATGCCAGGAGGTGTAATGGGTTTATGGTGCCAGCCCCACAATATATAGACCAATCAGAACTCGATGGGTGATGTGGTCAATATCAAGTGGGCTGCCTTTACTTCCCAAGACATTTCCTGCTGCCTGTTTTAGGATGGTTGACTTTGTAGCCAAGGTAAATAAATAAGCTCTTATGTGTATTCAAATACATGATCAGCTGTGACAGCAGGCAAGCATGCAAGTCACTTCACTGCCATGGCTACCAACCACCACTACAAACACCTTATTTTATTGTAAGAGAACAGCTGTAATAGAAAGCTGATCAAATACAAGTTTCCTAAGATGACATCTGTTTACAACAGCCTTAGCCAGTCACACTCCAAGAGACAGTGTTTTGAAAACCCCAACAGATGAAACTTAAATATTCAAGGAATATTAATCCTTACAACAAATCAATAACACTACAAGTTATGTTGTCTGTCATTACCACTTCAAAGAAGAAAGTCCTTTACTATTCTCTCCACCCCAGTAAGTGAACCAAAGACATTTTTAGTCAGCCATCGATCAGTGCCACTCAGCTTTAGCGTAATCAACAGTAAATAAAAGAAGACGAAGAAGCATAATCAACAAACTTTATTTGTTTATATTGCAAGTGTCAACAACTGTACTATTATTCATATTGTTGTATTATATTAATGTCTGTTACAAAAAAAATAATGATTATGAGTCCTTCCAGGATAAACAAGAGACAGTGACAGTAGCTCTTGACCTGGAGGTTGCGTATAACAAGGTCAGGTATGATGATATACACTCTGTTGGACATGGATGTCTGCTCTTTGAATGTCCAATGGTTTGCAGCAGCTCTTTATGAGCGTCAAATTGCATTGTGCTTGGGTTCACAGACTTCTGACCCCTGAACTACCTGGGCTGCCTCAGGGATATGCCATGTCACCAGTGTTCATTGATGAATACACCAGCAAAGTCACAGCTATTGAAACACCAGGTATTGGTCGAATCTTGACATTTGCAGACGATGTGCTGGTGTACAGACAGGGAATGTTTGGTTGAAAACTTACAGAAGGCAGTAAATGAAATGGCAGAGTGGTGCAGGGACTGTTACATACTCATACAAGGTATCAGTTGTGTGGTACTCCCTGGATAACAGGATCATCAAGGCAGATGCCATATGTATTATATTGAATGGATGTCATCTTAGTTGAGAGAGTAAACTGAAGTACTTGGGTATCACCTTTGACAGGTGTTTGTCTTTTAAGAATCATGTGGAGGCTTTGGTAGTGAAGGCTGGTAGGGGATTTAATGCATTGAGAGCGATGACAGCAACCGGGGTAGATCAGAGGATGCTTTACAGGCTCTTTCAGCAATTAATAATTGTACTGTCAGCATCAAACAGCTTGAAAGGCTGGAGCACATACAGAAAGCGGCCATGCGGGTAATCCAGGGGTGCACAAGACGCACCAATTATATGCATGAGGCATAACCTGGTGCTACCAACAATGGCGGATAGGCATAGTGTCCTTCAAGTCACATGGTACCTGAGAGTTGCTGCAGACAGGGATCACCCCCTGCATGAAGCCATGCATATGGTAAAGGGTCACAGACTAAGATGAGGCAGGTCCTGGATGGCACAGGTAGAACTTTCTATACATCAGGTGTGTGATCTAGAGACCATCAATCGTGAAAAAGAGTGGGTTGAAGTAACAGAAGACATGACGGACTGGCACAATGTAATAGTAACACTGGGTCGTAAGTGCAACAACTGATCCAGAGTAATACACATCAAGGCGACATAGTGATCTATACTAATGGGTCAGTGGTGAGAAACAGATATAGTGGGTGGGGTTTCATTGCGAAGGCTAATGGACAATTCTTGAAAATGGAAAGTCTGGCATATGAGACTACAACATCCAGAATGAGAACGGAGGTGGATAGAGGAGAAAAATGCAACACACATGTGTGTCTTCGTCATGGACTCAAGGAGTATGCTAGTAAGGTGGAGAAAGGAGTGTTTCATGTGGAATGGATATCCTCGCTTCAGAGGTCACAGACTGTGAGGATTGTATGGATACATTCTGGGAAGGCTAACCCGGTCAACAAACACCCGCAGAAGACGGATGTGTATTGCCATGTGTCAATATAAGGTAGGACAGCATTAAGCTTATATATTAAGAGTAAGTTTACCGTAGAAGAGGAATGAAGGAAAAGTGAGAACAATTCACGCTATAACAATGAAGGCACGGAATCGGACGCTGTGACACGCACTAATAAATCAAGTAAAGTCAGTTCTGAACACATGATGATGATGAATAGCGCTAAGGGAGACTGTTCAAGAAAGTTGCGTATCACGTGATCAGAATAGGGTGGTTCACATGAAAAGGGGCAACTGAAATCAGTCAGGCCAGGGTTTCGATGGAAGCAAGACGTGAAACTGTGTTGAAGCTGTGAAAGATTATCAAAGCCATTAGTGCTAATGATTCTCCATCAAGAATCGAGAATGTTTCGTCCAGTTGTACGGCTAAGTGAATAGCCATTCAGAGCTTGGTTGCAGTTTACCGAATTTATTGTAGCTCAGCAATGCTCCATGCCCGATGCCAAGAGCAGACTGTCGTAAGTGTTGACCTTAGTATAGTCAGACATCATGATACAGATTGAATAATTGTGCAAATGAAACGATTGTTTCTTGTCAAATTACTGAACTTACTCAGCAGCACTGAATATGTATTTTTGTATATTTATTGCATGCCATCCCACATCTACGAGAACGTGTGAATGTAACTGCTGTGATAATCGTACATAATAAATATTGAAGAGTGTCAAGGACGTCATTTTGTTCATTATTCAGATAATGTGGATGTTCCTGTTAAATCTGTCATTGAGGCTGAGACAGTGAGCTATTAAACATCTCATTACAATAGCTACTAAAAGCAGGAGCACACCAATTCAAGGTCACATTGGGTGCCATTATTAACTTTCAATTCAGATATAACAACAATCAGTTACCTGATGAACATTTTCGCCATGGCATTGAATCTGGCGATGTTAATTAAAGTTTTCAACAAGGTCAACAACGTCAACCCTGACAGAGACCACGTTTTTTGTGTGAATGTCTTGTCATACGTCAATTATCAAGTTGTACTATTGAAGAGGCAGCCATCTGCCATACTAAGACAGTGTGCACCGTCTTGTGCATAGGAATCACTAGGTTCCCAAAGACATTGAAAAGCTGCAAGAAAGAGCAGCCAGAAAGTGGTATCCACAGATACGAAGACGGCACATCAATAAGCGTCCGAAATACAGAGACATACCCCCTCACCATTAAGGATTCAACATATGAACATTATATATCAAAACGGCGACGATGTCCCAACGCTGATTGTCAAGTCATCATTATTGTCACATACGTAGTATAGCAGAATGTTCTCCACCCGAGTTTGAGGATCAGCAATTGAAGAAATTACTGAACTTTACTCAGCAAGCACTTCATATGTATTTTTGTATATTTATCACACGCCATCCCACATCTACGGGTACGTGTGAATGTGACTGCTGTGATAATCGTCCATAATAAATATTGAAGAGTGTCAAGGACGTCATTATGTTCATTATTCAGATCATGTGGATGTTCCTGTTAAATCTGTCATTGAGGCTGAGACAGTGAGCTAACAAACAGCTCATTGGCAGGGAGGTGGTCGTGAGCTAGTGAGACCAGGTGTATAAGGCGGAGGAACGGATTGAGAACCCATTTGTGGAAAGAATGAGATTGCGGGGAATCGGCAGGGGTTCTGGAAGAATCTCCAAACTGAGAGGGAAGAACAGGAGAACTTTTAATCAGATAGCGGTGGGAACGATTAGCAGTGTGATTCTTCGCTGGCTGTTGAACGAGGGGACGGAGCAAGTATGGGAATGTCCTGAGTGCAGTAATGTCAGTTCTTAACTCAACTCAATTCAACTTACAGATGTTCCATGAGGGAAACTCATTGAAGTGTATTATAACTTAAAATGTTCCATGAAGGAAAATCGTTGAAGTATATTATAACTTACAAATGTTTCATGAAGGAAAATCGAAATGTATTATAACTTACAGATGTTCCATGAAGGGAATCATCTAAATGTATTATAGCTTACATACGTCCCACGAAGGGATATCATTGAAGCATAGTACAAATTATATATTCTGGGCAGATATATTATGAAAGTTTATGTCAACAACTTTCGGGTTTTCAAGGGGCGAAATTGTGTAAGTTTATTACAACTTTCTGATGTTCTAGAAGGTTAATTTGAAGTTTAATACAATAATATTTAAATGTTTAAGAAAGAGAATTCTGGAAGTCTATTTTTAAAAACTTAGAGATGTTTGAGGAAGGAAAATTCGAGTAGTTTATTGTAATTATTGACAAATGTTCGAGGAAGGAAAATTATAGTAATTTATTTCAATAATTTACAGAGCCGAGTTGAGTCAGGAGCCGACACCACAGCGCTCGGGACATTCCCATACGTGCTGTGTCCTTATCTTCAACAGCCAGAAAAGAGTCTCAGTACTAATGGTATCAGTAGCTGTTTGATTTTGTGTCCGTCTCATCTTTCCTCTGAGTCCCGAGTGTCGGCCAGAACCTCTAATCACCCCTGCAGCACCATTCTCTCCCGACATGATGATCTGTCTGTTCTAATGCACTATGCACGCTCCCTAATGACCCCAAACACGTCTACCTTATCATGCACCAAAATCCCACCCAGCGGCGCAGACCCAGCCATTTTGCCCGCTTTTCGTTTCCCACCACACCAACATGTCATGGGGAAAACACCAACAGATGCTCTCTATTTGTGAGTATTAAATTAAGCTTGCCATTCTGTCCGAATCATACTTTTGAGTCTGTGTCAATCAGGACGTTCTCTCCAAGCCGTTATGATCTATTGTTCTTCTGCACTACACATACGACCCCAAAAGTCTCCCAACCACATCTACATTATAATACATCAATAATTTATTGATGTTTGAGAAAGGAGCATTCTGTAAGTCTGCTTCAATAATTTACAGATGTTTAAGGAATTACAATTCTGGACGTGTATCACAATTGACGTGTATCCTTACTCATATGGCGTGTGACATGCTATGCTTGTCAATGAATGGGTGCTAACATATCATTACCAACTTCCTCAAATACTATTGTGGTGTGTTGTTTCCCAGAGTTTCCAAACAAAACCGCCAATGGAACATTTCAATTCCCCATCATTGAGAATTTCAACTCAAGGAAGTGAGGCATGCTTCTATCTTTTTCACATCTTTGGACCCCTTACATCAGTTGGTACATTAACCCGCTAAATCTTTAACTCATTCATGTTTAACATATTTTTTTGTTACTTTCATCAAATCCTATTTTAAATTGTTACAAATTTAACTCATCGCGATCCACTCAGCAGTTACTTTGAAATAACAGCTGCATTGGATGTAAAGAGTTAATGCCAACAACAAAGAAACTAAATAAGATAGATTATATATTTTTACTATTAGAAGTAATCTTAAAAAGATATCACCAATGTTTTGAATCCAGTCTCTAGATGTCAAATAAACAACAGACCAAATTCCTTTTTTGGGTGAATTACACAACCGCCCCCTGACTATGACAACATTTCAAATTCTTTGTCATACTTGACTTATTTTTTAACTATTGTTTGTTGAGCGACACCCACTGCATTCATTGAATTATATATCTTCTGTGATAAATGTTTATAGTCACCCACGCAATGTCTTTCTTAATTCCGTCTGCCTTGGCGACAATAAAATTATAACGTGCGGTATCTGCGACTCCACACAAGGACACTTCACCTGGATCAAGCGATGTGTATATTCGGCTTAACCGGACATTGATTAATATTGGAACTGTAAACATATAGTGACGTCAGGATAGCTATTTTTCTTGTACGTGTGAAGTGTTAGTTTACATTGTGTCATAGGTTTTGGTAACGTCATAACCCACGTGCAATTCTGCACCTGTGGAATGTCTCTGGTCGCTGCCTACCTTCCGTTTAACATATTTGGACAGTATGGTTGGTCCCCCTTAACATAGCTTTTGGTCTATCTATCTATCTATCTATCTATCTATCTATCTATCTATCTATCTATCTATCTATCTATCTATCTATCTATCTATCTATCTATCTATATATCTATCTATCTATCTATCTATCTATCTATCTATCTATCTATCTGTCTGTCTGTCTGTCTGTCTGTCTGTCTGTCTGTCTGTCTGTCTGTCTGTCTGTCAGGAGATTCATACCTTCAATATCACTGATGCCCCGTAATTTTTAGCGTATTTCTGGTATTTAACGGTTGCTCTGTCTGTCTGTCTGTCTGTCTGTCCGTCTGTCCGTCTGTCCGTCTGTCCGTCCGTCCACCCACCCACCCACCCACCCATCTAACCATCCATCCAACCATCCGTCCATCCATCCAACCATCCGTCCATCCATCCATCCATCCATTCATCCACCCATCCAACCATCCGTCCATCCATCCATCCATTTAGCTAGCTAGTTAGCTAGTTAGATTCTCTCTCTCTCTCTCTCTCTCTCTCTCTCTCTCTCTCTCTCTCTCTCTCTCTCTCTCTCTCTCTCTATGTCAGTCGGCCGGTCGGGCGAGCGGGCTGGCTGTCTGTATACCTTACATATGTCAGTCTGTCTGTCAGTCAATCTGTCTGTCTATTTATCCACACAACATAAAAAGTCGTTGACCTGGAGATGTTTTCACACAATGTGTAGTGGATAGATGCCTCTTTAAGTTCAGTTAATATTATTGTAAATTGTCATGAACTATTCCATAAAATGAGTCATCGTCATGCAGCATCTTGTACCACGAGCCACCTGAGCGAGTCTCGGTGTCCTGCCAGTCGCCTGTTTCATGTGTTGTCTAGCACAAAGGTGTGTCTTTAATGTCCTGTGTCCACCTGCGTGCTGGTCGACCTTTGTCTCTGCTTCCGCGAGCCTTGCCTTCCATTACTGGTCTTGTAAAGCCTTGTTGTTCTTCTTCTGCGTTCATCCGGAGTGTTTTTTCAGATGTAATTGCGGTGTGTTTGGTTAGGCACCCTTGGGCCTAAACCCTTAGGCCAACACATCCGACTTTTGCATGCATTTTTGACCAGGTTAGTCATTCCTGAGGGGACTCTCACTTTTGTGGTGCTCGTCCACATCCCAGCTGGTCAAGTTAGAACGGTCGAATACTTCACGATCAGCCCTCAAGGGAAGGCAGGGGACAGTCCATGGGCATTATCCGCCATCCAAGGGAGGCTTCCATAGTTGCAGAGCTGGCACATAGCGCTCTGGTGCTGGGCTCACCGAGGGAATCGTCACTTCCTGCTCATGGCTGCTTTAATTCCTCACTTCAATATATTGGGCATTTCGTTTCGCTACGGGCCGCTCCCCGCACAAACCAGGCCGGTCTGCAGACAGTATCCACTCAGCGAGCTTTCGATTCGGACATGTGCTGTTCGTTGTGCCCGGAAGACATATATAGTCAGAGCTGTTCCGGGCATGACGGACATTCGGAAAACTAGCTAGTCAGAGCTGTTCGGTCACAAGGACATTTCGGAAAACTAGATAGTCAGAGCTGTTCCGGGCACGTAAGGACATTTCACTCGGACGTTTTTGCGTTGTGCCAATTTTAATTTGCCACCCTTAGGCCTGCACATCCGACTTCGGCGGGCGTTTTTGATCAGGTTAACCGTCCTGGAGGTTTCGAGAGACATTTTTGTGGTGTCGCTCACATCTCAGCTGGTCAAGGTAGAACGGTCAAAGACATCACGGTCAACCCTCAAGGGAAGGCAGGGGCAGACCATGGGCATTCCCCGCTATCCAAGGAGGCTTCCATAATTGCAGAGCCGGCACATAGTGCTCTGAGACTGGGCTCACCCGAGGAATCGCCACATCCTGCTCATGGCTGCTTTAATTCCTCACTTCCATGTATTGGGCATTTCGTTTTGCACTGGTCGCTCCCCACACAAACCAGGGACGGACAGTCTGCGGACGACATCCACTCATCAAGCTTTCGCTTCGGACTTCCACGTGATGGATTCGCTAGCCAAGCTTTCCATTTCGTGTTTTTGAGACGTTTTTCCACCTTTGACTACGCTCACTCTATGAGTGTAGATACAGACTTTCATCGTTACCACTTCGTTTGACTGGACAGCTTTGCCACCTTAAGTATCGCTCACGAGGTGGGCTACATGTGCTGCCGGCTCAGCACACTACCTCCATGTATCAGGGAGCGAGTGACGGCCAGACCCTCTCATCCGGGGATCCCTCATATCCCCCAGCTGAGAGCCTTCGAACAGGTATCTGAAATAAGCATGTAGCGTGCTCAGAATTTCACCTCCATTTTGCAGTAGGAGAGTATCGGCCCGGCTCTCACATCCGAGGGTTTATAGCTTACAGGCGTTCAGCCATATCCCTCAGCAGAGAGCCTTGGAGTATGTGTCCGGACCAAGAATTTCTGCCTTCTTGCGCCTGATTTGAACTATTGACTGCTATTCTCAGTCTACCTGCAGAGCAGCAGGTTGTGTCTCTCTTGGTCTGGCCCCTAACACATAATTGTGCTTCCTTTGGCTTAGCTCTTGTGGTCATTGGGACACCTCCCCACCCTCCCAACTGAGGCAAGGTGGAGACATATCCGGGGGGGGGGAACTGTGTTGTTTAATTTGGCCACAATATTTCAGTGATCGAGATATGCTGTTGTTTTGGGGCCATTGTTTTTCTATGTGCATTGCTTGTAGAACGTAAGTAATTTTATTCTTCTCTTTTTTAATCCACGGTATTATACGAGTTTTTCTGTAACATTTAGGTTCATATACCTCATTTTTCTTATTTGGTTGCCACGGGAAAGGTTCATGATCTCAAATTTTTTACTTCAATTTCTCCCAGTACTGGGCCACAGGCTGTCTAACCCCTGCATTGCTTTGACCATTTTCCTTCTGAATCCCCGTGTACAGGTTCCATTGTTGTTAATTACGGAACCACATTTTTAACATTATGTGACATTTTCAATTTCTTCATCATTGACTGTACTTTTCTGTTGATACGTAGTTTTGTCTATGGATAGAGCGAGGCGCAGTGTGGGGGGTAACTTTCCGCAGCAAGATAATGACACGGGGAGTATAGACCTATCCCAAGAACAGCGTGGCAAGGTTAGAGAGACTCTTGTAGCTGTTGACTGGGCTCGAAGAAGGCAACATGGCAGCGATAGGTATTTCAAAGTGTGGATACTATGGTGCCAACAGAGATCAGCTCTTCGGAGGAGAGAAATCTGTTTTCTTCAGGTTTAGTCAGAAGAGGCCATGAGAAGGAATAGAATCAACATGCACTGAGTACACGACGTTGGCCTTTCCGAGTGCAGGATGGCTATTGGGTAGGCACACATAGCGGCAAATTTATGACTGTAGTATACATTCATTCAGTAGCATGTCCTTTGCAGAACCTCGCTCCCATAACAACCTTCCGGAAAACTTCTCGATCACAAAGCATGATGTTCCGCTTCCGATACACCATTCTGGAGATCATCCGCCACATCCTGCACCCATCTTCTCTTTGGCCTTTCTCCTCATCTCTTCCCAGGCATATACCCCTCCATTATTGTTCTCTCCAAACTTTCATGACTTGTCAAGTGACCAAAATATTTCAATTTTCTTTGTTTTATAGTCTTTAATAGCCAATGCTATTCAATATTTAGCTCTTGAAGCATGGATGCATTTGTTATTTTCTTTACCCAAGATATTCTTAGAACCCGTCTATAACATTTGTATTCAAAGGCATTTATGCGCTGTTCAGCTTGTTTAGTAAGTGTCCAGGTCTCTGCCTTATAGCTAGGTCAGGTCAAAGTGGTATTCGGTACAAGCAGCCTAGAGTCTTGCACAGTTCAGTGACAAGACGTGAGGATTGAGTGGATTGTGAACCACGCTTTGCCGGAAGTAAGCAGAGCGAAGGTCAAGCACGGACTATAGGTCCTTGAGAACTCATTTCACGTCTGGACCTGCGTTCGAGGTCGGACCTGAAGATGTCACATGGCAGAGGTCTATCTAGCCGCCACGTTGTGAAGATGCAGTGTTTGTGAAGCTGTGATCGAATGATGACAGAGATCGTGTGCAAGTATTATCGTTTTATTATCGTTTTAGTGACATTCATGTGACATTGTTTTAAAGAAAGACGATAATACATAGTGTGAAACTTATGTAGCTGTTGTGTCATGAATAATTTATCGTTAAAGACTGTTACATAATGTGTCTGTGAAGATTCCTAGAAGGTATAAAGGCCGATACTACTACTACAATGAGTCCACATTACGATACTACAATGAGTCGATAATTATTACCAATCAACTCCAGGGCAAATAAAAATAACAATAGAAAATGAATATTACAAATGCCCATTACTCAGACATCATCTAATTCATCGGCAACACAGAATAGCTCAGTGGCAGTAGAATCGTCAGTCGTAAAACCAATTTCGTTCATGGCAACATGGGGGATCGGAGTGGACATTTGAACAGCTCGGAGATATAAACCCTAGATGAAAAAGACAACGAGGCGAGATGAAAGATAAAAAGGTCTACGACAAGATCATTTTCGCTAATAAGCGCAACAGCGACAGAATCTGAACCGAAATTAGTTTCAAGACAAAAGAATCAAACTGAAGATTTGGTCTACAGTCTATTGCGACAGAAAGAAACTTTCCATACAGAATACATGACAAGGCAGAAAAATCTACATACGGCACGTCAAGTAAAAGAATACTATTCTAGCAGGAAAGAAAACACTACCTGTGAAAAAGTCGGCGTATGTTAAACAATTCGTTATAATACACGTCAACAGAGACTAACATCAACTTATCCAAGACAGTAATTTAATACAGATCTCACAGGCATATTTTGCAATGGGAAAGATGCATGCTCTTAAAAATCTAAATTTTGTAGTTTTAACTGTCCCACTCATAATTTATTCAGTTGTTGTAGTCTTTGAAGAGCAATTGATAGTCGTCTTTTAATTTCTTTCATTGTGTCACCATTGTTGGTAATCAATGACCCAAGATATTAAAAATTTTCCACCACCTCCAATTTTTCCTTATTAACATATATTTATTTATTATAGTAGTTTTATTTGTATGCATTATCTTTGTTTTTGCTATGTTAACATATAAGTTGTTATTTTCACTGTTTCTTTGGGTTGAGGTTATTAAGTTTTCTTTACCATTCTGTGATGTGGATAGCAATACTGTATCATAAGCATATCGCATCTCTGGTATTTCATGACCACCAATATTTAGGGCATCATACTGATCCCTGGTTATATCATCTCTGACATTTCTCATTATATTTTCGGCGTACAGGTTAAACAAATAGGGTGACAGCACACAACCCTGACGGACTCCTTGCTTGATGTCAAACCAATCTGATGTCTCGCCATCTATTCTAACCGCTGTTTATTGTCTAAATGGAGCATTTTTATGAGTTGTACTATATGTGATGGAAAGCCCATATTCCTCACGATTTCCCAAAGTTTCTGATGTTGTACACAGTCAACTACCTTTGAATAATCTACAAAACATGAGAATATGTTTACATTAAATTATCTGAACTTCTCTATTATTAAACACATGTTGAGTATGTGAACTCTTGTTCCGCTTTCTTGTCTAAATCCAGCATCAACCACGTTATCTCTTCTTCCATTTTCTTACGAAGTCTTCCCATTATGATTTTTAGTAGAATTTTACTTGCATGACTGATCAGGACAACAGTTCTATAGCTGGTGCATAAGACTGTAATATACATCTCACAAACCGCCACATCGCTGTTTAAATTTCCCCGCACTGCCCTACAGTTAGCAACAGCGCCAAAACCACAACCACAAGAAGTAAATTCAAATTTAAAACTAAAGGAATAAGCGCCTACAGTTACATATGTTTAAAGAGAATGATACAATATACATAACAGGATTTGAAAAACAGCGCTATTTTGAAACGGGACGTCGATAGTCTAAATATTGCAGAAATTGAACTCAGCCATTGGACATGATGTCAGAGCCAGGTCCGGAGACGGCAAGGGTGCAAAAACAACCGCGAGAGTCTACAAATGGCGTAATGAACAGGAAGACGTTCAGCGTGTGTGATAAAAACCTCTGGCAGGCGATCTAAAGGCCATGGCCCACTGGAACTGAAGGTCTGTGTCTTCTGCTCAACTATTCCTCTGTATTTTGGAAAACGCCATAGGAGGAAGTAAAAGAGAAGCGACAGCCTAAAAATCAACCAGCTAACTAGAAAAACAATACCTAGCCTGGAGCCTGAAACCTGACGACGCTATGCTTTAAGAGGAAATTCAACAATGTTGAAGGTAAGCACATTGTAAGATTAAGTTAGTTTATGCCCAGACGTCCTTTCCCAGAAAGTGGCAAGTTGGTATACTGTAAAACTGTGATTAGTCCTTAAGAAATTATTTCAGGATAGACTTAGCACTGTATTCAGATGTCGTAGTTTGTAGATGGTATATGCAATAGATTAACCCATAGTGAGGGGATTTCTAGTTATGTAGCTTCTATATACGAATAAGGAATATGCCTAGGTTGTACATTTCACACCGTAAGCTAATTCAGTATTAATTCAGGAGTTATTGATTAACTTTAGAATTTAGGTGTATAGAATTCATAGTTCAGTAGCAAGGAACTATCTTAATTGTGCATTCACTAGTTAGATGGGGACGCAGAGGTGTTTCCAAGGCACCAGGGCCGGGTTATATACTGGCCAAGACCTATTGACGCGTCCTCGTCGAGCGTCCTGGGCAACACGTCCCTTCGGGGTCCTGGCTGAAGTCAATAGGATCGCCGATTCCTCCGAAGTCGGAGAATGTCTGCCTGTACGGCGAGGAACCACCAGTCTGCACACCAATAAGCCAGACATGGGACAACGGATACTCGCGCAAACCTCAGGTCCTGTATGACATCACATTGATGTTGGACAACAGGATGCCTTCATCCGACATACAGGACTTCGCGTTGGAGCCCAAGCCAACGAACACAAGCAAGCAAGCAACTAGTTAGGAGGAATTAGTATAATTCGTCCTGGAAACAGTACATGGGCACATTCGATGTTAAATTGTTCCATATGTGTTATCCTGATATCCTGGATATTCTATTGAAGCATTCATATGGTGATTTAATTGTGACATCATCGGTGTTCAATGCTTGAATTTATCTTTTAACTTATTATATTGTGAGTCACATAATTATGCATATTCATCATCCATGCAAGCATGTTTTGTTTGATTTACAATGAATGATTGTAGATTAGGTGAGGAGAAGTGAAGTTCAGAGGAAAATTATGATCAATCAATCATTCACCTGATAGTAGGCAATTTGATGCATACTGCCATTTCTATTAAAGGAGAAGATGATAGTGGTAAACAAGCACTAGTTGATAATTTAGTGTGCCTCTATGCACGGCACCACACTTTATTCCATATCACTCATGCTACAAATACTTTTTGTTCTGTTTCCTGAGTTGTGCAATTTTGTCCCGATGTTATGACGATGATGAATCTTATGAATTATTAAGGTAAAGGTATATACCTAAATGTTGAAGAGAGGAGATGAGTTTCATCATTAAATCATTTGATTTTGAGTAAAACACCTGAATGTCGTGCAGGAGCTGGTGCCTGAATGGAATAATACTGTTTATAAGTTGGATACTCATTGCATTGAGTGAATGAATTAATACACTTAAAGTGGCAGACCTTTTCTTTTGAATGGAAGGATAACTAGGGAAAAATGTATGTACAACGGGGAATACTGCAATGGTTATCACATTCCTTATCGACCAAGGCATTACTCAACTTTGAGACTATATGCGACAGGCTTGGGTGAAGATGACACTGCTTATCTGGTATCCTAAACCTTGAGAGTTCTGTAGCGGGTATTGGAAGGAGAGGAGCAAGGTGTTTGGTTGATAACTGCTGGGGGACACTATGGCCTTCTTCCCCCTTTGTTTATTTTTCCCTGGGGCCAAAATTCCCTTTGTTTATTTTCCCTTTTACTTGGGGATGTACCTTTCTTCCATTTCCAATGATCATATAGGTGCATTTATGGTACCAGTAGATATATGTTTTGATACTGGAATTTCAGGTAGTGGTTAGATCCATCCAGAACCAGATGTGACTTTTTATGGGAGCTCCTGGCCGGAGAGGTGACGAATCCTATTTTGTAAGAACTTACAAGCGAGAGTTCCACCCAACCACAAAAAGCAGGTAACCCTGTAGCACCATGAATGGGGATTTTAACCTGTACTTGGGATTATAGAGGCAACCTCGACGATCATCCTACCTGAACCAGAACAACAGACTGACTGTGGACCCAATATAGATATTTTTCACAGAAATTGACATTTAGGTCCAAAAAACTCAACAGTATTTAATCCTCTGGAGAAATATGGGTTATGTTTTTGTCTGAAAAGGTGAATGTTTATTGTATTAATGAATACATACCACGCCTTTTTAAAATGGGATATTGTGTAATCAAAAGGGCCAAATCCCATCCCCAGTTTGTTTGTTATTAAACTTAATTGATATTTCATTTTTCACTCTGAGTGTTCCATTAACTCTTTGAGTGTTCATGTTATTATCTGCTAACTAGTAATTTATTTACCCCTAGTCATTAATTATTTATCTGAGAGTAGAGTGGCAGGGAAACTCCCCAAGAGTATTATCATTTATGGAAATTATTTCCTTGTTGACTTTGGGGATTTCCTTGGCTCTCCTGGACTCTATAGATAGTCTCAAGTAATTGAGCCAATGATTGCTACGGAAATTATAGCATTATAGCGGGCCAGAATCCCATTGGGAAAGAGGAACTCTAGTTTTCCTCTATCTCTTTGAGATTTCCCAAAATATCCAACAAGTGGGGTCAAAGTCCGGGGATTTAAAAAAATCGTCAATTGGGATAGGTCAGATAGGAATAGCAATCTTTACTTTAGTAAGGAGTTACCATATCTTCTTCTTGTCGTTCATCCGGAGTGTTTTTTCAGATGTGATTGCGGTGTGTCTGTTATGCTCCCTTGGGCCGAAACTCATAGGCCAACACATCGACTTTAGCGTGCTTTTTTTTGACCAGGTAGCATTCCTGGGAGACTCTCACTTTTGTGGTGCCATCTGCAACCATGCTGGCCAAGGTTGAACGGTCGAAGACAACGGTCATCCCTCAAAGGAAGGCAGGGACAGTCCATAGCATTTTCCGCCATCCAAGGTTGCTTCCATAGTTGCAGGGCCGACACATAACGCCCTGGATCTGGGCTCACCGAGGGAGATCGTCACGTCCTGCTCATGGCTGCTTTAAATCCTCACTTCAATATATTGGTCATTTCGTTTCCCCGGGTCATTCCCGCACAAACCAGACAGGTTTGCAGACGGCATCCACTCAGCGAGTTTTCGGACATGTGCTTGTCGTTGCGCCCATCAGAGCTTTTCCAGGCACAACAGACATTCGGAAAACTACCCAGTCAGAGCTGTTCCGAACAAGAGCGGCATTCGGAAACTAGGTAGTCAGAGCTGTTCCTAGCACGAGAGACATTCGGACGAGACATTTCACTCGAACGTAATTGCGTAGTGTCAATTTTAGTTTGCCACCCGTAGGACGACACTTCCGACTTCAGCGGGCATTTTTTAATGAGGTTAGCCTTCCTCTGGTTTCGAGGCACGTTGGACTGTTGTGATGTCGCTAACATCTCAGCTGGTCAAGATAGAACGATGAACGACATCGTGGTCGGCCCTCAAGGGAAGGCAGGGGCAGACCATGAGCATTCCCTCGCTCTCCAAGGAGGCTTCCATAATTGCAGAGCCGGCACATATTGCTCTGTGACTGGGCTCACCCGAGGAGTTGCCACGTCCTGCTCATGGCTGCTTTAGTTCCTCACTTCCATGTGTTGGGCAACTCGTTTGCCACTGATCGCTCAAGCACACACCAGGGACGGTCAGACTGCAAGCGACACCCACTCGGTAAGCTTTTGCTTTTGACTTCGGACCACGCAATAGGTTCGCTCGCCGTGCGTTCCATTTTGCGTCATTGAGACGTTCTTCCACTTTTGTCTACACTCTCTATGAGTTAGATACAGTTTTCGCAGCCATTTTCTTCGACTGGGGCACTTTTTTGACTTTTTGTACTCGCTCACGAGGTAGGCTACTTGTGCTGCCGGCTCAGCACCTTACCTTCGTGCAGCGGTGAACGAGAAACGGCCTGGCTCTCTCATCCGGGAATCTCTCATATCCCCCAGCTGAGAGCCTTCGAACTTCTATCAGACCTGAGCATGTAGCTTGCTCAGTATCACGCCTTTATTTTTCGAAAGGTGGCTATCGGCCCGGCTCTCAGGTCCGAGGGTTTGTGGCTTAGAGGCGTTCAGCCACAGCCCTCGACAGGGAGCCTTTAGTGTTTTGTCCGGACCAAGAACTTCTGCCTTCGTGCGCCTGATTTAAATTTTAGACTGCTATCCTCAGTCTCACCTGCAGAGCAGCAGGTTGTGTCTCTCTTAGTCTGGTCCCTATCCCATAAGCTGTCCGATATGTAGTTTTTTTCCATCAGCAAGCAAATGGGGTCGATGGGACACGCAAGCTCCCCCACCACGTCAAGGTGGAGACACATCGGGGGAGGAGTTACCATATTATAGGGTCTATATTGGATTGGGTAGAAGATCACCTTAACTGGACATTTGTGCTCTGTTTACAGTCTGTTCTCCAGGTAAACACAAGTAGTAATTACCACCAGAGAAGACAAGAAACAGGTACGAATGGCAGACACAGCCAAACTGAGAAATCTGTTCTTGGAGACAGGCAAGCAGTGCGGCCATCAAGTAAGGACTTAACACAATATATCAGCGAGGAGTTCGAGAAGCACGAACGGCTACAAGCTGAGAAGGAAAAGGAGGAAAGACGACTACAAGCAGAATTAGAAAATAAGGAGAAGGATCGACAAGCAGAAAGAGAAAGACTACAGGCAGTCAGAGAACTAGAAGAAAGAAGACTACACCATGGACTGTTTTACTGCAATCGTCTGTGTTTGATGCTAGTGTGTTAGTGACATTTACGTACTGTGGTTCGATCTGGAGAGTCATGTCTAGTCAGATATGACTGAGCTACCGTATGACAGTAGACGGTAATACCTGCTTTCTGTCAGCGCCGAATGTTGGGCGGCGCTTACCAAACCCGACACCCCACATTGTGCCAACGACTTCGGGCGGAAGAGCGCAATTGGGAGGGTACTAGCCTTATCCTGGTGTGAGGAAATGCAACCCAAAGTCAAAATAAGTCATGGCAGGGCAGACCAGGCCCTAAGCCTTGGTTGGCAGCTGGTCTAGGATCGAAGCTCCGACAGGCGGACAGTTAGAGCATTGCTTTGCTGATCCGGCAGCTTCTGCAGCTTGTCTTGTTCCAGATGTATAGGTGTTAACTTTCCTCTGGAGTGAACTAGGCAGGCCGAGAGAGGGATCATGCTGCATGGGCAACACATGGTTTCTTTATTTTAGCCCAGGCTTTGTGCTATGGAGAGGCAATAACTCCATCCCTGGTCTTAACCGGTCTCGGAATCAAAGCGAGAGGCAACTGTTACGGGTTATAAGTCCTTGTCAGTTGGCGTAGACATGGGGCGCCACGCGTTGCCTCTGACGGTGGGAGACACCTACAGGTGTCACTGATCAGCTACCGCCCGCCTCAAGCTGGGCAGCCCCCGGCCTAATTGGGTGCTGATCCGCCACAGCCTGCCTGCTTCAATGGGTGCTTGGGGCTAGGACAAAATCTGAATCGCAGGCTGTAAAACCAATGCACCAGGTACTAATAAAAAGAATAATAGAAACCTCAAGCTACGGCTTGCAACCTGGAACGTGAGAACCATGTGTCCAGGATTTTCCACTGACTTGACAAATATTGACGATGTGAGAAAAACGGCTGTGATTGATGCTGAACTCAATCGTCTTAACATTGATATTGCTGGCCTGCAGGAGACTCGCCTCGCTGAGGAAGGGTCACTCAGGGAAAACAATTACACCTTTTTTTGGAAGGGAAGAGGGCAGGCAGAAAAAAGGCAACATGGTGTGGGCTTTGCAGTGAAGAATTCGCTACTGGGAATGATTGATATCCCAGCTGGAGGTAATGAAAGATTATTATCACTGCGCTTGGCAACCTCTTGTGGATTTGCCACCATTCTCACTGCATATGCACCGACACTCACTTCCTCTGATGATGTGAAAGATACGTTCTATGAGCAGCTAGACTCTGCGATCAAGGCAGTTCCAAAATCCGACTACATTTATATGCTCGGTGATTTCAATGCTCGTGTGGGCAAGGACTCGAGTTCATGGCCAGTGTGCCTTGGAAAATACAACATCGGTCGCATGAATGATAATAGGGCAAAGGCTGCTGGAGCATTGCACTAGAAATGACCTATGTATTACAAACTCCTTTTTTAAAACAAAAGAGATGCATAAGGTCACATGGAAACATCCAAGATCCGGCCATTGGCATCAGCTGGACTTCATTATCACACGGAGACAACATCTGAACCATACATCATTAACTCGAAGTTACCACAGTGCTGACTGTGATACAGATCATTCTTTGGTTGTTGCAAGGGTTAGACTGAGACCAAAGAGAATCTACACAGCTAAACACAAGTCTAGCCCCATGATTAATATTATTAACACTCACGATCCTGGAAAGTGCTTTGAATTTCAACAGCAACTTGAGGACGCTTTCAATGATACATCAGAAAATTGTATAGTAAATGATAAATGGAGTAAACTTAAGGAAACTATTTATAAAACAGCGGTAGGGGTTTACGGCACTGTGGATCATAAGAGGCAGGACTGGTTTGCGGCAAACAGCCAGATACTGCAGCCCTTGATTGATAAAAAGAAGATAGCTCTCTTAAGAAACAAGGAAAGACCAACGTGTAACACTCTGAGTGAGCTGAAGCAAGCGAGGAAGGATGTACAAAAGGCTGCCAGGCAGTGTGTGAATGACTATTGGATCAAGTTATGTGAGTCCATTCAAATCGCAAGTGATAAGGGAAACATCAGAAGCATGTATGAAGGGATAAAGAAAGCCTGTGGTCCAATGATCAAAAGAAGTGCACCGCTGAAAACCTTGACTGGAGAAATCATCACTGATAAGAAACAGCAGATGGATAGATGGGTCGAGCACTATTTAGAGCTTTACTCAAGTGAGACCAAGCTGGCGGATGATGCCCTCAACGCCATAGAGGCCCTGCCAACTCTTGACCACCTGGACACACTTCCCACTATAACAGAAGTTAAGTGTGCTATAAATGAGCTTGCATCTGGCAAGGCTCCAGGTAAGGATGGGATTCCAATAGAGGTGATCAGGAGTGGGCAAGACACCCTCGCTCTACAGATCCACCAGCTAATAGAGCTATGCTGGCGAGAAGGACAAGTCCCACAGGATTTCAAAGATTCAAACATCATAACGCTGTACAAGAACAAGGGAGATCGGAGCGACTGCAACAACTATAGGGGTATCTCACTTCTGTGTATTGTTGGGAAAGTATTTGCCAGAATTGTCCTGCGCAGACTTCAAGTCCTGGGAGATCAAGTCTACCCCGAATCACAGTGCGGCTTCCGTCAGAACCGGTCTACCATTGATATGATATTCTCATTGCGACAGATGCAAGAAAAATGCCGGGAACAAAATCAGCCACTGTTTATTGCCTTCATCGACCTCACAAAGGCATTCGATTTGGTCAGTCGTGAGGGTCTGTTCAAAGCACTAAAGAAGATTGGCTGTCCACCAACTCTTCTGTCCATTGTGGAATCGTTCCACACAGGCATGAAGGGTATAATCAAGTTTGATGGCTCAACTTCAGAAGAGTTTGAAATCAAGAGTGGAGTTAAGCAAGGTTGTGTACTAGCCCCCACCCTCTTTGGGATATACTTTTCACTTCTACTGAAATATGCCTTTCGTGATCAGGATGACGGTATATACATTCACTCACGCTCAGATGGTGGCCTCTATAATGCTCAGAGATTGAAGGCCAAGACCAAAATTAGCAGGGTACTAATCAGAGAGTAGCTTTTTGCGGATGATGCTGCGATTACGACCCACTCTGAGGAAGAATTACAACATCTACTATCTGCATTCTCCAATGCTTGTTCTGAATTTGGTTTAACAATTAACAAAAAGAAGACACAGATTATGTCACAAGGTGCACATGGTGTACCATCAATCTTTATTGACGACGCCGAACTGGAGATAGTAGACCATTTTACATATATTGGATCAGAGGTAAATAGCAAATTATCCCTCGATCAGGAAATCAACATCAGGATTGGCAAGGCAGCAACAACAATGAACATGTTAGCAAAAAGAGTCTGGGAGAACAGGAAGCTTACTGCCAAAACAAAAGTCCTCGTCTACCAAGCCTGTGTCCTTAGTACTCTTCTTTATGGCAGTGAAACCTGGACAACTTACTCACGCCAAGAGAAACGTTTAAACAGCTTTCATATGCGGTGGTATTAAGTAATACTTGGTATTAAGTGGCAAGACAAAATCACAAATACTGAAGTATTGGAAAGATCAGGTTGTGTGACGGTGTATTCCATGCTCAGTCTTCGTAGACTTAGATGGATAGGACATGTTAGGAGGATGGATGATGGTAGAATACCAAAGGACATCTTTTTTGGTGAATTACAGACGGGTAGGAGATCTCAGGGTCGGCCTCTACTACGATACAAAGATGTGTGTAAGCGGGACATGATTGATACAGGCATTGATAATGCACAATGGGAGCACGTCGCCGCTGAACGTGTTGCATTGAGGGCAACTATCAGAAATGGAATAAAGACAAAGGAGAAAATGATTGCAGATAAAGCACACACAGAGCGTGAGAGACGTAAGATGGTGCAAAATGGTGGAAATGACCATGTTTTCACATGCATCTACTGTCAAGACGGAAAGGTGCCAATGGTTCGATCTGGAATCAGACTGTGTTGCGTTATATTTTTGTATTTGGTAATGCCGTTCAGAAAGCAACGTCAAACTTCTTCTTCTTCTTCTTCTTCTTCTTCTTCTTCTTCTTCTTCTTCTTCTTCTTCTTCTTCTTCTTCTTCTTCTTCTTCTTCTTCTTCTTCTTCTTCTTCTTCTTCTTCTCCCCTCCTCCTCCTCCTCCGCCGCCGCCGCCTCCTCCTCCTCCTCCCCTTCCTCCCCTCCTCCTCCTCCGCCGCAGCTGCCACCGCCACCGCCACCGCCACTTCTCCTCTTCCTCTTCCTCCTCCTCTCCTCCTCCTTCTAGTCCATGCCATTTGGCTTTGGTGATTATGTCTGTCTAATCTTCTGTCTCGTGTGCTGCCAATTATTTCTGATGCTAATGTTCCACAGTGTCCATATAACCAACTGTCCAGCATCTTCGTTCTTGGTTCCACTCTGCCTCTCCGCCCCTCCAACTTTCTCGTTGTGACGAAATACTCTAGCTGTCCCTTCCTCATGACATGCCCGTCGAATGTGGACTGTCTGCGTCTTATACGAGTTACCAAATGTTTATGATAGTGAACTTCTATTAAGATATATTTAAACTACTGAACGTAAATTGCCTAGTAAATCACAAACTGAGTTGTTGGGGCTGATTGCAGCGTCCCATAAAGCAGTGCTTCCCAAAGTGGTGGTCCGCGGACCGGTCCCGGTCCGCGAGTCCTACTTTGCCGGTCCGCAACGTAAGTTGAAAAAAGTAAGACAAAAAGTTAAATATTTTCTCCTTTGAGGATTGCTTAGAGCTTTTTAAAATCAAGATTGTCCTTTTCTCACATGATATCCGCACCGTTTTTATGATGATTTAATTTTAAAATAAATTGAGCCTGCAGCCGTATAGCCCAAGGAGTATTTATTTTTAAGGAGAAGCGAATCATTGGTTCAATGGGAAAGTTAAAAATAGTAACCAGCTGAGACCGATACTAAAAGCCGGCCCAGTCGACATTTGTTTGTTGACGACGTGCGTTTCTTTTGTTTCCTATGTAATGAAAAGTGAGAAAGATGCACATTATAATTTGCTGATTGTCATAAGATGCAGAACATACGTGATTTTCGTTGTACGATTATAATGCGTTTTGCCATCGTCTGAGCGAGTGAAGGTGTTAGATACATCTGCAAAGTATTTTTCATTACAGCTGGACGAAAGCACGGACGTTGCCAACTTAGCGATTCTGATGGTGTATGTGAGATATCGATACAAAGACAACTTGAAAGAAGAGTATTTCTTTTTCGTCAATGAGCATTATTAAGACAAAATACAGAAACAGTATGGAAATTTGTTCTCCTTTGCGGGTAGCGCTGTCTACAATCGAGCCACGATTTGATAAGCTTGTAAATAATAAACAGGCCCACTCCTCGCATTAAATAGTTACTGTTAGCAGCTGATCATTAAGTCATTTTTATTACAACATACTGTAATTTAGTCAGCTTGTTTAAAATCTGATTTGGTATCGTTTTCCAAGATATATTTTATTTTTATTTTATATTGGTGTTCATTACTATCGGTGTATACGAGTATATACACCTTTACAAGAAGACCTAATGTAGTTGTGACATTTGAAAAAAAAATTATTTGTAAATCTATACAATAAAATTTTTACTCATGAATATGGGACCATCATTAAATAAATCGCCGTCATCCAATAATATTATGGAAGCAGTATTTAGCGCACCAGGACAACATCCACAGTTACGTTAAATCTTATAGTTATATTAAAATGTATATTGAGGTCATATAAAATTCCAGATTACAAGGAGAAAATTTTTTTTAAACGGCACCGGTCCCTGGTGCAACAGGAAAGTTTTCACGAAAGTGAACAGTTTGGGAAGCACTACTATAAAGGACATTCAACTAACTTTAACTCTCCCGTGGAATTGTTTGTATGCTTTTACAAAAAGTTAGTTATCTCCCTTACATGTCCACTATTTGGAAAGGCAAAGACAACCATATCTAAGAAACATTATCACATAGTTACACAGTTCTGAACACAGGCCATTCGTTTGCTCAGCTGGCCATAGGACAGGCAGGGCTACAGCTCAACAAGACATCTTCACCACCAGCAAACTACTTAACAAACAAAACCAAAAAAAATAACAACAAGACATACCAGAAGCAGTCATAAATAAATGCATATCTGTGACAGAAATCTAGCCTTCCTGCTTCTAACAACGCAGCTCGCTGTAAACATAATTGTTTTCAGCAAGAAATAACTCAGGACAAGTGCATCCTTACAAGCCGGCACGAGACCTCTATACAAGGGTCAGGAGGCTTAGTCTTCACTTGAAGCTGTCCTACATGCGATCTTGGTGTTGTTTTGTGTTGGCGCTCAAAGCGTGGTATCATTCTTCATTGGGCTGAATGGAGAAACAGAGAAAGAGATGTTTGTCAGCGAAGGGCGGGTGTCGCCAGTCTTTTTATGGCCGTGTCATGCTGTTTAGTATTGTGAGATTATAAAGTGCACCCACTCTACTTCCCCCACAACTTTCTGTCAACATACTTTTTCCAGTGGTCTCTGAAAATACTTGCATAAAAACATATACCTTTGCATACACAACATACATACATCATCATCATCATCATCATCATGTGCCAATGCCGATAAGCGTGGACGGTCATGTTTAGCCATCTCAGAGTCGTGGATCAGCTCTGTGTTCTTGTCCAGACCATACCACGTGGCCAAGCCATCCAGGTATTTACTTCTCTGCCTCCCCCTTGTTTTTTTTTTGTCCTCAGTCTTGCCAGTTGTCACAAGTTCTCCAATTTATTTCTTTTCATAACGTGTCCAAAAAATGTTCGCTGTCTATGTCTAATTTCTCAAATCAGTTTACGGTTTTCATTTGTTTCTTGTAGGACTTGGTCATTGGTTTTTCTGTCTGTTCATGGTATTCTTTGCATTTTCCTCAGAAACCATATTTCCACAGCCATCAGATGTTTTTCAGCTTGTCTTCTCATTGTCCACGCTTCACATCCATACAAAAGTACATGTTCTATGTAGCACCTCAACACTCTTTTTCTCGTTGCAAATGACATATTTTTATTGGTCAGTATGCTTTCCATCTTGCAAAAGGCTATCTTCGCCATGGCGATTCTTGTTCTAATCTCTACAAGGCCATCTCCCATCAGATTTTATGACTGTTCCGAGATAATTGTACCGATTCACATGTTTAAGAATATTCCCATTTACTTGTATATTACATTGTGGTATTTCCTTCTTCCTAGTGACTACAATAATCTGTCTTTTAACAATGTAATTCTAACCCTAGTTGTTCATTGTGTGAACAACCGCATCTACTAAACGTTGCAGATCCTGTTCATTGTCTGCAATCAATATTGTATCATCCGCATATCTAATGTTATTAAGTATAATGTCTTCCCCATCAATTTGTAGATCTGCAAGCATTTCTATCATGTTGACCTGTCTTACTTTATCGAAAGCTTTTGCGTAGTCAGTAAAGCAAAGATATAGGTCATTTTTTACTTCTATAGAACGTTCAATTATAGTATGTCCACATTTGTTTGCCTTCATTCACGATCAATTATTTTGAAAACTGTCTGTTGCATCGTTATGAAATTTTTCCAGCCGTCTTATATTTACCCCCACCCAAGGAATATGTCTTTGATAGGTCCAAAAACAACTTAAATCATTGAAAGCGGCGACATTCCTTTGATGTTTTGCTGAACAACTAGTGATTTCTCGCTAACAAAGTTATTTTTACGGTAATGTGAGACCTGCCAATTCTGATGACACACAAAGGCGTATCCGGATTCGTATGGGAGTGGGTGCAATGAAAGAACTAGCTTAAAATCGACAGGGTCGGCTGCATTGCACCGGGTTTTTATCCCATATGGCTCAGTTTCTTTCCGCAGCGCGGAAAGCGTCGCACAAAGCACGAACTCCGTAGCTCCAGCGACGACCCTCGGGAGTCTCCGAAAAAATGCACTCGTGAAATGAAGGACGCGGCCCGGAATCGAACATACAACCTTCGGAGCCCGAGTCAGACGGCTTGACCACTTCACCACGGAGAATCCCGAGAGGGGTGCAATGTGTAATATTAGTAAAGACAGAGAATTTACAGAGGCACGGAGTAAATAATTTGTAAATTAACAGGAAAGTAGAAGGAATATATTTCTTACCTTATTTTTCATTTCCTTCTTGTTTCTTCAGCTGATGCTGATGCTGTAATGTTTAGGGCCTGCAATTCGTCTGAATAGTTGGAGCAAAATATCCCAGTAAGTGTGTACGTAGATTAAGGTCTGCGATCTGCTCAGACCTTAATCTGTGTCGGACGATTCCAGTAGGTTGATGATTGCTCTCGGTTGCATAAAATTCAATCCATCCTTTCTCCAATAGTCCTCTTCCTCTTTCAACACATGGTCCTGACGTTTTTTCCAGTAACGTTTATCAATATTTAATAGCGCGGACACACAGACAGACAGACAGATATATATATATATATATATATATATATATATATATATATATATATATATATATATACAGCATTTACTGTAACCCTGCTTTCTACGAACCCACATTGTTCTCCTATTTCGGGTTGTATTTTCTTCCTAACTCTTTGCATAATAATTCTTAGGAAAATTGTCGTGATGTGGCTCATTAAACTAATTGTTAGATGTTAATCACATTCCAAGGGTCATGTTTTCTTCGGTATGGCAAGAAATATAGAATGACATAATTCAGAATGTATATCCTCAGTATCATATATTGTGTTTAGCAGTCTGGTGACTTGGTATATACTATACTCTTCTAAGGCCTTGATGATTTCTATTCTGATGTTATCTGGACCCGGGGTCTTGCCAGATTTCATGTGATTAAGAGCATTCTGAAGTTCCATCTTCAAAATTGATGGTCATTCATTATCATTCCGAATAGCATAATGTTCTTTTCTTGTACCATATTGCAGTTATAAACATATTTCAGGCGAACGAAAGAAGAAGAAGAAGACAAAGAAGAAGAAGAAGAAGAAGAAGAAGAAGAAGAAGAAGAAGAAGAAGAAGAAGGAGGGGGGAGGGGGAGGAGGAGGGGGAGGAGGAGGAGGAGGAGGAGAAGAAGAAGAAGAAGGAAGAAGGAAGAAGGAAGAAGAAGGAAGAAGGAATAGAAATAATAGAGGTTTTTCACATAATCTGTCCACGCATGTGAAACCTAATCTTTTTCTATTATGATTTTTGCATTTTTGATTTTTAGGCAACCCGTTGATATGATGAGGAGTTGCTGGCCGAGTGGCTACTGGAGACCCGGGTTCGAATCCTCGGTATAGTGTGGATTTTTTCTGTCGGGGGCAAAAAGAAAACCCTAACCTTCACCGTTCGCGGCGACTGCACTAGCCAGGCGGTCGTAATACCGCAGGCTCAAGACATGCACCCCCCCCCCCTCTTCCCCCTTGTCATACACCGCAAAGAACTATATAGGCAGTAAACGACAGTGACAGACAATTGATGTGTATGTTCTTTTATTAGTGTTGTCAATAATTTTGTGCATAAATATTGTATTCCGGGTGTTGTGTTGTGTTGGTTTTCAATTTTCCTAAAGCCTGGCTTCTTTTGCCTCTTTGCACGCACGCACGCACGCACGCACGCACGCACGCACTCATTCACTCACTCACTCACACACACATACATCATATACACACATATGCGTGCGTGGATGGGTTGTTGGGTGGCTGGGTGCGTACCTCCCTACCTGCCTGCTTGACTAACTGCCTACCTACCCGCCTGCTTGCTTTCCTACTACATACCTACCTATATATTTACCTATCTGCCTGCCTGCCTACTCATTTACGCACGCACGCATGTATATACATACATACATTCTTAAGTTGCATATCCCTTACAGGACGTTGCAGTCAACACCAGCATGTTACTGCCGTTGTTGATGTCTTGGCAAATTTGTACGTTCAGTAGTTTGCCATTGCTTTCTGAACGACCGACTCCCATACCAACACGTTAAAACCAGCGCGACACAGTCTGCTCCCAAACCGGTTGCAGCTGTGTTTCGAACGCGGGTGAGCGGCATTACGAATCGCGTCCGCAATTCCTTCGCCACGGAAACGGCACAAACATTGTGCGTGCGTGCGTGAGTGCATACATACATACATACATCCATGCATACATACATACATAAAGCGCGCACTTATGAGCGCAGTGGCAGGCACTCCAGATTGCCTACGTGTCTGTATACGAGCATATTAACTTAACCTTCGCACGTTTTCAGCTGGAGTCATTGAGTAAAGTAGGCGGGAAAAGGGCAGCGGAAGTCTCCATAAATATGTTGTTTAATGTAGTTGATTCAATAAATTTCAAAATACATCTTGGCGTGTTTGTTCCCCGCATTAAAGTCTTGCAACATTATTTCATTCTTTGCAACCCACCGGAATGTGAATGACGGCATCATCATCATCATTATGTGTCACGCCCAGCGATACACACGAGCATTTTTCTCGACAAACATCAGTATTCTTGTTAAGTTCTACTAGTCGTCCACGGCGCCATTCTGACAAACCAACCACCCCACCATAAACCTTTTCCCTCTGTCGACCTTTATCTCCATAGAACTTGATTGTCCAAATTGTAATAACCTTCCTTAGACATTGTCGTCTCATAACAGGAGACCAAGAAATGGTGATTGTCTTGTAGTGATGTGGTGTCTGTGTGAATTGACCCTTGCTGTTCTTGGCTATTTGTCTTCTTAGTTTATTTGTACAGGAACGTCATGAATTACATGATACGTGTTGCAGATATGCTGGGAAGGGAGGGGGGATAATTGATTCTGACACATAAAAGATCTTGCAAAATAGCCGTATAATCAATTCCGTAAACCCCTGGCTGCGAATGTAGTGTCATGCAATGGAGGAGAAGCTGGGAAGTATGATGTAATGGCATATACCAGGACATGTCCTTAGATGATGTAATGGCATATACCAGGACATGTCCTTAGAGGTGAAGGCTGCCGAAGTGATATTGACCACACATCCCTCGGGTGCCGATTGATCTATACAAATATGTCTAGCAGCATATGTCCATTAGGGCATGAGACAGTGTCCTTTATTGAGTGACTTTAGCGGCGGATCAGTGCAGCGGGTTGAGAAACAGGGTCCTTTATTTAGTGACTTTAGCGACAGATCAGAGCAGTGAGGATGGGGCTTCACTGATATGGAGGGGCAAGGTAATCGCATAGCAGGGTGGCGAATATTCTTCTTCTTTGCATTCATCTGAAGTGTTTTTTCAGATGTGATTGCGGTGTGTCTGGTTGGGCACCCTTGGGCTGAAACCCTTAGGCCAACACATCCGACTTTTAGCGTGCATTCTTGACAGGTTAGCAGTCCTGTTGGACTCTCACTTTTGTGGTGCCGTCCACATCCCAGCTTGTCAAGTTGGAGCGGTCGAATGCTTCACAATTAACCCCCAAGGGAAGGCAGGGACAGTCCATGGCATTTTCCGCCATCCAGAGTGGTTTCCATAGTTGCCGAGCCGACACATAGCGCCTTGGTGCTGGGCTTACCGAGGGAATCGTCACGTTCTGCTCATGGCTGCTTTAATTCGTCACTTCAATGTATTGGGCATTTCGTTCACCACGGGCCTTTCCCGCACAAATCAGACCGGTCTGCAGACGGTATCCACTAAGCGAGTTTTCGATTCGGACATGTGCTTGCCGATGTGCCCATTAGAGCTGTTCCGGGCACAACGGACATTTGGGAAACTAGCTAGTCTGAGCTTTTCCGGACACGATAGGCATTCGGAAAACTAGGTAGTCAGAGATGTTCCTAGCACGAAAGACATTTCACTCGGACGTAATTGCGTAATGCCAATTTTTATTGTGCCACCCTTAGGCCGGCAATTCCGACTTCGGCGGGCATTTTTAATGAGGTTAGCCTTCCTCGGGTTTCCAGGCACTTTAGACTCATACTGTTGTGGTGCCGCCCACATCACAGCTGGTCAAGGTAGAACGGTCAAAGACATCACGGTCAACCCTCAAGGGAAGGCAGGGGCAGACCATGGGCATTCCCCACTATCCAAGGAGGCTTCCATAATTGCAGAGCCGGCACATATTGCTCTGAGACTGGGCTCGCCCGAGGAATCGCCATATTCTGCTCATGGCTGCTTTAATTCCTCACTTCCATATATTGGGCGTTTCGTTAACCACTCGCCGCTCTCCGAACAAACCAGGAACGGTCAGTCTGCGGACGACATCCACTAGGTAAGTTTTAGCTTCGGACTTCCACGCAATGGATTCGCTAGCCAAGCGTTCCATTTCGTGTCAATGAGACGTTTTTCACCTTTGACTCACTCTATGAGTTTAGATATAGACATTTTCCGTAACAATTTCGTACGACGGGCGCTTATCTACTTTCAGTACTCGCTCACGAGGTAGGCTACATGTGCTGCCAGCTCAGCACCTTACCTCCGTTCATCAGTGAGCGAGAGACGGCCAGGCCCTCTCATCCGGGGATCCCTCATAACCCCCAGCCGAGAGCCTTCGAACAAGTATCGGTGGTATCGGTCCGGCTCTCACAGTTGAGTTGAGTTGAGTTGAGTTGAGTTAAGAACCGACATCACTGCACTCAGGACATTCCCATACGTGCTCCGTCCCCTCGTTCAACAGCCAGCGAAGAGTCACACTACTAATCGTTCCCACCGCTATCTGATTAAAAGTTCTCCTGGTCTTCCCTCTCAGTTTTGAGATTCTTCCAGAACCCCTGCCGATCCTCCGCAATCCCATTCTCTCCACATATGGGTTCTCAATCTGTTCCTCCGCCTTCTCCATCATGTCCCACAAGCGCATGACCACCTCCCCCCTGTCCATAGGTAAAATTCCAAGAGGTGCCTTCCCTGCTAGCCTATCAGCCTGTTCATTCCCTCGTACACCCGCATCTAATCTAGTCTAGTCTTTCCTCTTGGGCCTAGGGCAGAAGTCGTGGCTCTCCATGTTTGTGCGTAGCAACGGCGAGTGTTATGATGGTGCATTGCCAGGGCAAAATATTCATACAACTCTCACGATCTGTGAACTCTGAAGCGACGAGAGCCATTCCACAAGAAACATTCCTTTCTCCACCTTGCTAAGCATACTCTTTGAATCCGTAATGCATACAACGTGTGTTGCAGTAGTCTCCTCTAGCCCCCGGAATGCCGCTGTTACTGCCTCCACCTCCATTCTCATGCTGGAGGTCGTAGTCTCATATGCCAGACTCTCCTTTTTCAAGACGCGCCCATTAGCCTTTGCAATAAAACCCCAGCCACTACGTCTGTTTCTCACCAATACCCATCGGTGTAGATGACGTGTCACCTTGATGAGTGTTGCTCTGGATCAGCTGTTGCACTTCAAACTCAGTGCGGCCCGCTGCCCATTCTCTGCACTCACGACCCAGTGTTATTATTACATTGTGCCAGTCAGTCATGTCTTCCGGAACTTCCACCCACTTTCTTTCACGATTGATGGTCTCTAGATCACACACTTGACTTACAGAAAGTTATGCCTGTGCCATCCAGGACCTGCCTCGTCTTAGTCTATGACCCTTAACCATATCCATTGCTGCATGCAGCTGGTGATCCCTGTCTGCGGCTACTCTCAGGTACAATTTGGCCTGAAGAACCCTATGCCTATCCGTCATTGGTGGTAGCGCCAGGATATGCCTTATGCATATAATTGGTGTGTCCTTTGTGAACCCCAGGATTAACCGCATGGCAGCATTATGTATTCGCTCCAACCTTTCAAGCTGGCTCTTTGATACTGTCAACAGCCCCAAACCATACTCTATGACAGAAATTATTAACTGCTGAACGAGCCTGTAAAGCATCCTCTGATTTACCCCTGTTGCTGCCATAGCCCTCAATGCATTAAATCCCCTACCAGCCTTCACCACCAAAGCCTCCACATGATCCTTAAAAGACAAACACCTGTCAAAGGTGATACCCAAGTACTTCAATTTACTCTCTCGACTAAGAGGACATCCATTCAACACAATACCTGCGACATCTGCCTTGACGATCCGGTTATCCAAGGAGTACCACACAACCGATGCCTTGCCTGGGTGCGTCCCTGTACCACTCCGCCACCCTGTTTACCGCCACCTGTAAGTCTTTCGTCAAACTGGTCCTGTCTCTGCCCTGTCTGTACACCAGAACATCATCTGCAAATGTCAAGATTCTACCCACACCTGGTGTCTGAATAGCTGCGATTTTGCTTGTGTAGACATTAAAGAGCACTGGGGACATGGCAGATCCCTGCGGCACCCAGGTGTAATAGTACAGGGGTCAGAAGACCAGGAACTCATGCGCAGTGCAACCTTACGCTAAAAAAGGACTGCCACAACCCATCTAACAAGGCAAGGGCAGACCTCCATGTCCAACAGTGTGTCTTAACCGATCATACCTAACCCTGTTATACGCATCCTCAAGGTCAAGAGCTACAGTCACTGTCTCCTTTTTATCCTGGAAGCCCTCTTAGACATCGAACGCAAACGTTGCAGCATTGGCCCAGGTGTCCTTTCCCGGCCGGTAGTTCCCGAGTCCTTGGGGAAGCAGATTCCGACTTTCCAAATGTTGCTGGAGCCTGTGTGCTACTATTTTTTCGAGGACTTTGCCATACGTATTTTGCAGGGTTATGATTCGTTATCCATTAAGTCTGGAGTGATCCTTACCTGGCTTTAGGAGGGTGACCAGGTAGCTATGCAGCCAATCGTGGGGTATTTCCGCCGTATTGATGCTTAGGTTGAAACAAAGAGCCATCTCCTCCAAGTCCCATCATTTATGTTCCTCATATGGGAGTACCTCACCCTATCCGGACCTGGCGCTGTGTCTTTAGCCCGCTTCAGTACCCGTCTAATGTCCTCCACTTTAATCACACAGTCCTCCTTCCTAGTGACCCGTGACAAGGCTTCTCTGACGTTATCTCTAATAGCCCTAACTTGCTGATCCGTCTGTTTTAAAAATCGCGCAAGAAGAGCCTCCCCTTTGTCCTTGTCAATTGCCATAGGTCGGTTGGTATCATCATAAACGGTGCCATGTGTACCAGGCATCACCTGTCTCTTCATCTGCCGGTGCAGCCTTCGGAATTTTCCCAATGTCACATCCCCACCGACTTCATTGATAAACTGTTCCCACTTTGCCTCAGCTGCCTGGAGTTTAAAATCCTGCACCTTTACTTTTTTATACCGTTCAGCCTCTTCCAATTCTGTGTCAACTGAATTGGTTGCTCTCCGAACCCTCTGCCAATTCCTTATGGCTGCCCTCTTTTCCCTCCATGAATTCTCGACCACTGGTGTCCACCATGGTGGTTGGGTAAAGATTTTTCTTGTTGGCTTAGATGTTCCCTGTGATCGCCCGAAGAGCGAAGAGTGGTTGCGTTCATAACTGAATGCCCTGCGAGCTCTTATAGTCCTAACTGTGCTGGACTTAGGTATCAGCACAGAACAGGGGAGGTGGTCACTTCCATGGTCTCCAAGGACGCTCCATTTTATATCTGATGCCGCCTCATGGGATACAAGTGCCAGGTTGATGGCCGTGTCAGGGTCCCCCGGTCTCATTGCTAGTCTAGTGGGTGTATCGTCATTTAGACAGACAACATCCGTCTCAAGCAAGGCCTCAGCAAGAGCAGTACCCTGTCTGTTCTCTACCGACCTGTCCCATTCCATGGCGAGGGAATTGAAGTCACCACCTATCAGATACCTGGTACCTGGGGTGTCCACTGAACCTTTAAACCAGTCCCAACTCTCTCTGCTTATGCAAGATCCCCCACTCACATATATATTTATCAGGTTCCAGCTGTATCGGCCTATTTGTATCCTCATTCCCTGCACCTCTTTACTCTCCTGACCCACCCACTCATATCCAGTATTGAATGCTGTAAACCGTCCTTGAACACCAGAGCCTGCCCATGTCTTCCCTACCTAGTTGGGTTGATGTAACATATATAGCCAGGGCACTTAAAAGAGTTCGTATTCAGATCCTGTAACATTAGGACATCAAAATCGTAGACAAGTTTCTCCAGTATTGGTCCTCGTTGCTTTGCACTACTGCAATTCCAATACCCAACCCGTAAACTTTTGAGTCCCAAATGATCCACCTAGGGGTTAGTGGCTTAGAGGCGTTCACCCATATCCCTCAGATGGTAGCCTTAGGGTATGTGTCTGGACCAAGTTTTTGTGGCTTCGTGCGCCTGATCTGAGCATTTGACTGCTATCCTCAGTCTACATGCAGAGGAGCAGGTTGTGTCTCTCTTAGTCTGGTCCCTATTTCAAGAGCTGTCCGACATGTAGTTGTATATCCATTGGCATAGCGCTTGGGGTCACTGGGACACTCAAGGCTTCCTCTCCACCACCCCCGCCCCCCCACCGTGGCAAGGTGGAGACACATCGGGGGGGGGGGGGGGGGGGGGGGGGATATTCAAACAAGACATTTAGAATGGAAGTGGAGACGGTCTCTGCGACTCTGAGATGGCTTTCTTCGACTCCATTCAACGAGGCAGTCACTATAATTGACTGTCAGTTGATGCGCGGGAACGTTCTGTCTGGATATTTCTGGCACCAATGGTTGATACATGCGGAAGGATTACACCTACTTGGGCTTAACTGGTTATACTGTCCAGGCAATTCTGGTGTCTCATCTTATCTCATCATGTTCCTCTTGTACCTTGCGGTGTCGAGGTGAAGTATAAACTTCGTGAGAGTGCCCGGTTATGGACTTCGTATATCGACATTCCCATGGATTCTGCTATTCCCTCCGTCCAACGTTTACGTGGTCGGCCTCTTCCTCTGTTTCCATCTGGTCTGTACATCATTGCTTGTTGTGGCATGCTGTTGACTGGTAACCTACTTGCATGGCCAAACCATTTGACTTGCTGCTTTCTAATAAAATCTAGAGCAGCTTTAACCCCCACTTTAGTCCTGATTTCTTCATTTCTGATCTTATCTCTTCTTGATACGTTGAGTATTCTTCTCAGGAACCTCATTTCTGTTGTTGTGATTTTTCTTTTCTCCTTTTCTGTCATTGTCCACTGGTGTACATGGAAATAAAAGGACCTATTGGCTGGCCTCCAGGGCACCCCCAGGGAGAATACTGAGGTTAAGCAAAGGAGACGTGATACTCTCTGTAAATGGTCCATGCAGCATGAGGGAACCCAAATCAATGACTTTGTGTGGCTATGACTGTTGAAATCAGGAATCCAGTTCGACACTAACAGAAAGTACTGAGTTAGAGAACCAAGCAGAGGCGTGCATAACCAACTGGCCACTGAAACTATAAGTATGCATACTCCTCAACATATTTTAAGGTGACACGGGTAGGTATATATCGAGTGGTGTGACCTCAGTGTTGAATGACCATTGCTGACGATCCTTCTCATTTCTCAACAAGATTCTTTGCATTTTACGTGGAAACCACACCACCCTGGTCTCGTTTCTGTCTAGTTTTTGTTATTCAAAAACACAGATCATGGAGAACGCCTGGAACCATGTAAAAATAGGAGAAAAGAAAAACAGAAAAGCAGATTTTAGCAATAACAAAAGCCAAATCTACTATTTTCATAGCCCATGAAAAATAGACGGCATTTAATGAAGGTATCAGAAAGCGGCTATGAGAGGATAAAAGACAATACTTAGGTGTTCTGACTGTAGAATTAAAAGAAGAAGCAGCGAAAACACCCTCAGAGACAGTTATATGCTTACAAGGAAAGTAGGAAGAAAATATTTTCAACCAAGTGCAGTTATAATAAAGAACAGAGTGGAACATTTCTCGTCATTATCAAAAATCAAATAAACAGAGGTCGATTATTTTAAGGAATTTCTAAAGGATCCTCCAGACATCCAAGTCGGAGAAGAGAAGCTGGAGATGCCATCTGTCAGAAAATATTTAAAGAAGTAACTAGGAAAGTCTTCAAACTCCTGAAGAATTTGAAAGCTGCTGGTTCAGAGGGTATTCCAGCAGAAGCTATTAAATCCAACAAAAACACTTCATCTGAATTACTTTACACTTTATTTAACAGTCCAGGAGACTGGATAGATGGATATCTCGTAAAGCTTCCAAATAGAAGTGACCTAAAAGTGTGAGAACATTATAAAGGAATAATGCTATTGTCAGTTCCAGGTAAAATATTAAGCAGGATCATTTTAAAGTAGTTAAGAAATACCGTTGACAAACAATTAGTGGGATTAACAGGTAGACTTCCGTCTAAATGGATCCTACACTGATCAGGTAACCACGTTACGCATAATAATAGAGCAAAGCGTTGAAATAAATTCGCCAGCTTATAATCTTACATTGGATTTGGGGACTATGAATAGGTTTTTTTTTAACAGCATTGACAGGGAATCGTTTTGGAAATGGCTGAGAAGCAATGGGACCCCACAGAAGTTCACTAACTTGATAAAGGCAACATATGAAACGTTGAGTTGGTCATGAGGGTAAACAAAAGGATAATATTGACATTCAGAGGACTCCGAAAGAGCAAGTAGATGATCTGGACTTCGCTGAGACGCCCTACTGTCCCACTGTGGCAAATGGGTTACGAATACAACTCGTAATCCCGCATACAGCGTTCGAAACACAGCTGCAGGAGATTTGGAAGCAGACTGCCTTGCGCTAATTTTCATTCAATGGTGTAAGTGTCGGTCGTTCAGAAAGGAGTGGCAAACTACTGAACGTAAACTTGCCAAGAAATTATAAAGAGCCAAAAAATGCTGGGATTGACTGCGAAGTCCTTTAAAGGATATGCAACTAACTAATCAAAATACATGAAATAAATGACAACCCGATTTGCTATGTGAAACGTCACTTCCATTTGTGGAATCATAGACAAATTTAGATAGCAATGAAGACAAAACTGGGGAAACAGACAAAGAGTTAGTTAATTTATTGGTTAGTTAGTTAGTTAGTTAGTTAGTTAATTAGTTAGTTAATTAGTTAGTTAGTTAGTTAGTTAGTTAGTTGGATTAGGTTGTTAGTTAGTTATTTAGTTAGTTATTTAGTTAGTTAGTTAGTTAGTTAGTTAATTAGTTAGTTAGTTAGTTAGTTGGATTAGGTTGTTAGTTAGTTAGTTAGTTAGTTAGTTAATTAGTTAGTTAATTAGTTAGTTAGTTAGTTAGTTAGTTAATTAGTTAGTTAGTTAGTTAATTAGTTAGTTAGTTAGTTAGTTAGTTAGTTAGTTAGTTAGTTAGTTAGTTAGTTAGTTAGTTGGATTAGGTTGTTAGTTAGTTTATTAGTTACATTAGCTTGTTAGATTAGTTAGTTGGATTCGGTAGTTAGTTAGTTAGTCAGTCAGTCAGTCAGTTAGTCAGTCAGTCAGTCAGTCAGTCAGTCAGTCAGTCAACAGATCATCCTCATTGCTCATGGAACTATTAGACCATAAGTGCTCTAATTCTCTCCTCAGTATCTCCCTCAGCGAGTAGCAACTAGCTGCTCGACTATTGTTCTGTGGCTTCCTGCATGATACTCTAGTCTAGCTCGACACCGTGTCACTTGTTCTTGTAGTCTGGTCAAAGTTGCAGAATGAAAGCCATGTCTTGAGTCATTTACAGTCTCTCCCCCCCCCCCCCCCTGTTCTTTTACCCTCAGTCTTGCCAGTTGTCACCAAGTTCTCCAGTTTCTTTCTTCTCATTAAATGCCCAAAAATTCTTGACTGTCTAAGTCAAATTTCTTTAATCAGAACACGGCTTCAACTTGTTTCTTGTAGAACCTGGTCATTGGTTTTTCTGTCTGTCCGTGATATTCTTTGCATTTTCCTCAGAAACCACATCTTTACTGCCATTTGATGTTTATCAGTCTGTCTGCTCATTGTCCATGTTTCACATCCATACAAAAGTGCAGGTTCTATGTAGCACTTCAACACTCTTTTTCTCATTACAGTTGATATCTTTTTATTGGTCAGTATCTTTTCCATCTGGCAAAAGGCTACTTTTGCCATGATGATTCTTGTTCTAATCTCTTAATCAGATATTATGGCTGTTCCGAGACAGTTGTACCGATTAAATTGTTTAAGAATATTCTTATTTGCCCGTATATTACATTGTGGTATTTCTTTCTTCTTAAAGACGACCATAATTTGTGTCTTCTTACAATGTGTTTTTCTAACCGTACTTGTTCACTGTGTACACTAACCGTATATGCTAAATGTTGCAGATCCTACTCATTGTCTGCAATCAATACTGTATCATCCGCATATCTAATGTTGTTGATGTTATGTCCCCCAATGGTGATCCCCTCATAATTTCTCAATTTATTAAAAAATTTCACTGTATAGGGAATCCATCCATCCATCATGTGCCATGCCGGTACATGGGGTCATGTTCTGCCATCTCACTCGATCACCAGAGTCGTGGATCAGCTCCGTGTTTCTGTCTCGACCATGCCACAAGGCCAAGCCATCCAGGTACTTGCTTCTAGGTCTTCCCCTTGGTCTGTTCCCCTCGATCTTACCAGTCGTCACCAAGTTCTCCAATCCATTTCTTCTCATAACATGCCCAAAAAATTTTGACTGTCTACGTCTAATTTCTCTAATCAATTTACGATCTTCATTTGTTTCTTGAAGAACTTGTTCATTGGTCTTTCTGGCTGTCCATGGTATTCTTTGCATTTTCCTCAGAAACCACATCTCTACAGCCATCAGATGTTTTTCAGCCTGACTGCTCATTGTCCACGCTTCACATCCATATAAAAGTACAGGTTCTATGTAGCATCTCAACACTCTTTTTCTCGTTTCAATTGACATCTTTTTATTGGTCAGTATGTTTTTCATCTTGCTAAAGGCTACTCTGTATAGTACATGGCGATTCTTGTTCTAATCTCTTCAAGGCATCTTCCATCAGATGTTATTACTGTTCCGAGATAATTGTACCTATTCACTTGTTGAAGAATATTCCCATTTACTTGTATATTACATTGTGGTATTTCGTTCTTCCTAGTATAGGGAATACAGATTTGGAATTATTACACATCCCTGTCGCACAACTCTCGTGATAGGCTGATATTGACCTTCTTCATTATCAATCTTTATGGTAGCTTGTTTCCAGCATACGCTTTTTACAAGACTAGGGTCTTTCCTATCAATTTGAAGATCTGCAAGCATCTTTATCATGTCGACATGTCTTACTTTATTGAAAGCCTTTGTGTAGTCAATGAAGCAAAGATGTGTGTCTTTGTTTACTTCTATTGAACGCCCAAGTTGTCAACAAGTACACAGCATTTACTGTTCCTTGCCTGCCACAAACCCACATCGTTCTTCCCCTATTTCTTGTTGTATTTTCTTCCCAACTCTTTGCATAGTGATTCATAGCAAAATCTTCTGAGGGACTGCAATAAATATAGATTTCCATAATTCAGGTGGTATATCTCCTGTGTCATATACTGTGTTCAGCAGTCTAGTGGCCTGGTCTTTGTCATATTCTTCTAAGGAATGATAAGTTCTGTTGTGATGTTGTTTGGACCCGGGGTCTTGCCAGTTTTCATATGCTTGAGAGCATTCAGAACCTCCATCGTCAAAATTGGTGGATCATCATTATAATTTACTCACAAAGAGAAATAGTCACCGACAGCATTATAACAGTCTCCTCATTCTTCTATTCTTGTACCATGCCATGAGCAATGGAAAACGTTAGAGAACTTCGTGGCCAAGTGGGTACGCCGGCTGTCTCACGCTCCGAACGTTCGGGGTTCCATTCCGGACTACATCATTCCGTTCACGAGTGCAGTATTTTCAGAGTCTTCTGGGGGTGGTCGCTGGAGTTACAGAGTTCATGCTCTGTGCGACGCTTTCGGCAGGTCGTTCTTAGCCATATGGGATAAGACTTGGATTAATATATTCGAACCTCTTGAGAGTTAAACCCCCTTTTTTCAAACTTCGCTATCGTGTAGGTTTATTTGCTTTTGATTGCATTGCTATACTGTGTGCTTTGAGAGTTATTATTTCTACTACATCTGTTTTAAGTATTGAATTGTGTCTCTAATTCTCCGGATAGCAATGCTTCTGTCATGTTCTACATAATCTCACCATCTATTCAGCCGAAATGACAGATAGTAGTCTACATTCTTGATAATTTACCCATTTTCTGGTACGTATCTGTGGAGGGGGAGGGGGGGGGGGTCTCCCTGGCCTAGGAGTTAACGACATTGTTCGTAATGCCGTGTGTCCATGTGGGGAAAACAGCAGCTGCGAGAATCGGCAGCGGTTCGCGCCGCGCTGGTAACTTACGAGGGTATGTAAGTCGGTAGTTCAGAAATCAATGGCAAACTACTGAACGTAAAAACTTGCTTAGTACATCAACCGCAGTTTAAAAAATGCTGATGTTGACTGCAACGTCCTATAAGGGATATGCAACATAACAATTTTTTTTTTAATCTGGGGGGGGGGGGGGCGGCCTGGAAGTGGGGGAAGAAATTAGTGGCGGGCTGGCCCGATGACAAGTGGGCGCTTCGTGCTCCCAGTGAAGTGGGTCGGCTAAGATCAAAGTGTAGATTTATCAGTACTTGATCTAGCTAGGGTGCAGAGACGGTCAACCAAACTGTAAACTCGGAATCACCAAATCACTGTCCACTAACCCTGGCCCAAAGGCACATAGCGGGACTAAAGGGCCCATAAATAAAGGGCCTTCTTATACATTAGACAATATGTTTAAAACGTTAATGACCTTTTAGTCTAGTCCTGGCAATCAATGTTTCTCGACCCATTTCGCCACTGCCTGGTCATTGTTAAAAATTCTCCTCGATGCGAATTCGAACCCATGACCATCAGCCTGGCAGGCACACATGCTAGTCACTGTGCCACTGCGGCTCCCACATATATCAGGTTACTGTTGATCATTGTCAGCACACACGGAGTTTACATTGTGGTGTTCCTTCCTGTGAGTTCTCCTTCGAAACACGTGGCTTGTTAAACCTTCACATCCGTAATGTTTACACAGCAATTTATATCCTCGTGAATGCGATCCCTAATGGAAGTAGGCATGTTTTAAACGGATGTTTATTGCGCTGAAAGCCAGTCGTAGATCTCAGTGACAGAAAATGAACGTGGTATGTCTGTGACAAAACCCAAACTGTAATTGCGTCTCCGTCCTTAATACTCGTGTGTAGACGAGCAAGGGGAGGTAATTGAGAAATGCCAAGAGGGTAAAACTAGAACCATGGCTGATAGGTAAAAGTCCATGGTACACACGTTAATATGAGTGAAAATGTGGTAGTCTCAAATACTATACCTTAATATTATACAGTCAGGTGTCTGTATCCAATCCTCGCCATTTCTTCCCTGTAACCAATATAAAAAGATACAAATTAGTGCAGCTTTACACAACATAATTATGACACACACAGGACGTCGCGACGATTAGTCTTCATCAGCGAACAAACACATTTACAAAACACAACATATAGTCTCTTCATTGCTTTCATATTTTCATCTTTTTGTTCTTCTCGTCCTGTCGTCACGTTTTAAGGTAGTCACATGAGATCTCCGTGACTATATGCCAAGAAAGCACATCAACAAAACAGTAGTAAAAGTCAGAAGGAAAATAGCCATCCTGAGAAAACTAAGTGGAGCCCATGGGGAGCCAGTGGGAAAATACTTAGCAAAGTTTATCAACAGAGCATACGACCACACCTAGAATAGGGTCAACTGCACCAGCCATGATGCACCACAAGAGCTGGACAAGGTGCAAAATCAAACAGTTAGAGTCACCACAGGAGGGATGAGGTAAACCCCTATAGTGGAGATGGAGAAAATGGGAAGGACACAAGCGCCGAGAGAGTGCAGAGAAACGAAAACGCTAATACAAGCAGAAAAGCTCAGCTTGACAGGCCACCTATGAAGAACAGATGTGAAAACATGGCTATGGGGCGGTTGAAAAGAGACTCTGCAGAGAAACCACCGATCTGCTCATAGTCGGTATCCCTCTGATAACTATTCTAGAACGAACTCGATAGAAAGAGGAACATAGGCTATCACTACAAATCCAGACAAAAGTGAGAGGAATATTTGAAAAGGAAGAATAGAACAGTGTACAACGAAGAATAGCCACCCTCAGCTTCATTGATGAAGAATATCCACAGACCCTCTGGATCTGAGTCTACACAGATGCGTCAGCACAAAATGATGTTATAAATGGAGAAGTGGGAGTGTACATAGAATACTCAAATTATACTAGGAACATGGCCAGAGTACTAACAGGAAAGTACTGCCATAACTACGATACAGGAATCCAGGCAATCAAGACACACACAAAAATTGTTGCGTATCCCTTACGGGACGTTGCAGTCAACACCAGCATTTTTCAGGTGCTGTTGATGTACTAGACAAGTGTTACTTTCAGTAGTTTGCCATTGCTTTCTGAACGACCGGCTCCCATACCAGCACGTTATAACACAACGCGACACGGTCTGCTGCACAAATTGGTCGCAGCTGAGCTTCGAACGCCTGGTACCCGGCTCACAAACCGCGTTCGCAAGCCTTTTAATCAAGATAGCAACAGATAAATTACTAAATACTATCTGTCACAATACTGCTGACAGATAGAAGTGGCTGTGATTGCGTCTAGGGTATGTCAGTGTGAGTATTGTGCCGGACTACTTATCAACAACTATGAGTCACCGTAGAACACAGGTTTGCACACACATGAGATTTATTAACTATGAATGAACACAATGCACAACACTATTCAGGAATATTCATAACAGATCTACATATATCCTTTTCACTCCTGTGGAGTACAACACTGTCTTCCACGGGCTTTTATAACACCGCGATAAATGAACTGTTAGCCGAACTCTCAATTAGACCGAGGATAGTCAACTCTCCTGAGTCTATCTTGTTGGGCCACGTCTTTCCCACGTTTAACTCCCTGGCGAAGTTTCCCTAACTTCCCCATAACTCCAATCCTCCTAGACCCATCACTTACTTCTCTTTGTATCCGCTTCATCGGGACCCCCGCCCCCAAGAGACACAATTTCACCCCTGATCCCAATTACAAATTCCAGCACGTTTTCTGTCTCTCACTGGTGATTTAATCTAATTTGTGCGTGCTCTACAATACCACTGTCTTGGGGCTCCCCCCTTTGCTGGAGCTTCTAATTAATCGTCCTGGCCTCACCCTGCCTTACTCTAATTGCACACCTGCAACCTTGCATTGTTACTTTCAGATTCTTAACCCCCACATCCGCCGTACTTTGGGCATAATCACGCACGTTACACCAGCCATGATGCACAACCTGTGGTGCTATTGACAGATGCAAAATCAGTGCTTTAGGCTCAGCAATTTCTGGGAAATTGCTAACACAACGGACACTACTTCTGAACTTAATAGCCTGTATAAGGTCGCCATACAGCGGATACCATCTCACTGGGGATTACCCGGAAACGAGAGAGCTGATTGAATGACTAAGGAAGGAACAATGGAAGAACAACCTGACGTGCCCGTTATATACCACCATAAGAAAAGAAAAAAAGTCGAAAAAAGTCGACAGGGTCGACTTCATTGCACCGGGCTTTATCCCATATGGCTCGGTCTCTTTCCGCAGCGCGGAAAGCGTCGCACAAAGCACGAACTCCGTAGCTTTTAGCGACGACCCACAGGAGTCTCCGAAATATTTAACTCGTAAACCGAAGGACGCGGCCCGGAATCGAACCCACAACCTTCGGAGCACGAGTCAAACGGCTTGACCACTTCGCCACAGAGACTCCTCATTCTCCACATAAGAAAAGAATCCGTCAGAAAGCCACCAAAACATGCTCAAGACGACTACCGCGTTATGGACAGATCAGAACGAAGTATTATTCTGAGCCTCAGAACAGGACACAATAGATTACGCAACCACATGTATACACAATTCAAGATGGGTGAATCAGCCATATGCACACGTGCATTAGTAAGCAGACACATCTTTTTAGATGTCCAGCCCATCGGATATCGCTACATTGTCGAGATTGCATCGTATTTATGACTTTAGCGAGGCGACAGTCAAGATTGGATGATACATTCAGCGAGGCGGCAATCGAGTTTAGATTTGAATAATCGGCGAAGCACAGTCGAGATTGGGTGGTTATTTATACCTTCTGCGCAACGATAATCGATCTTGGATAATCATTTGTACCTTCGGCGAGTCAACACTCGACCTTAAGAGGTTATTGTACCGTTGATTTATACTTTCTACAAAGCGACAGTCGAGTTTGGATGACCATCTGCACCTTCGGCGAAGCTAAAGTCGACTTTGGATGGTCATGTGTAGCTTCGGCCGACGACACTGAAGCCTGTATGGTGATTTATACCTTCTACAAGACGACAGTCGAGTTTTGATGGTCATTCGTGCTTTAGATGAAACGACAGTCGAGCGTGGGTGGTCATTTAACCCTCCAGACAGGGTGATAGGTAATGTGTTTCCTCAACGTGGCGATAATCGAGCCTTTTGTGTCATGTTTTGCAGCGCAGACGACAGTCGAGCATCCCAGTCTACTTTTTTGTGTTGCAACGAAGCGACGGTGCTCTTTGAAGATGATTGGTTCGAGCCCAAGCTTAGCGTCTAGAGCTTTCATTGTTTTATTGCTCTGTTATGTTCTATGATCTAAACCGTATTTCAATTTTTTCTATGAGTTGCATTCAATCCCTGCAAGTTTTAGAAATCCGGTTTACACAAAGCATCTTTTTAATTCTCTGTTTTATCGTGTATTCCGCTTTATCCTTATCTTTATGCCAAGCAATAAATGTTTATTTTATGTATTTAACATATAGAGCTGCAGTATCCTTCAGCTCTGTCGTGACTCTGTAACGTTTCATTGTATTGTGTATGTCAAACAGGAACCTCAATTTCCACATTGTTCTCGTTTTAAATAGACAAAAGAATGTTCTTCTTACATGTAATCTCGATGTGTGGCTTTGATTTAGTCGTTTCCCCTACACTATAGCGGGTAGTAATCTATGTTTCTGTTCCTGTCACATCTTTCCTCCATTCTATTTTACATGTTAATGGTACCCGTAAATGCATTGTGCAGTGTAATATGTTTGCTATCGGGTAATGCAGTCTTTTATTTCAGGATTTTTGTGTGGCTGTGTTTCCCCACTTCTGTTTATATACTTTGTCAGGTTTCCCGTGGACTATAGAATAGCAGCTTGGTTTCATCTTACAAGAGGGGAAATTCATCCAATTGTCGTGAAATACTTGAGAACTGTTGCCGGCTTCTTAAAAGAAACATAATTATAAATGTTGACAAAGGAGGAGTTATCGTAGGTACAGCGCCCTGTATTCAGTATGTAAAGTAAGAAAGTAAACAACCCCTTTTCATGCCGTGAGGCGTGTGTATATGGTGCTGACGTCATATTTTGAGACCAATCATCACTCAATGTGTTATGTGGTGAAGATATCACGCCGCCATTACATTTATAGAGGCAACAAATCTGTGTGTTCCGACATCTTGTAAGAATGTAATCCAATTAGCGACGGTATTATGCCTACAGTCAACCAAGCTCTGGTGGTAGATCTAGAGGAAGACCAAGAATCAGATGGATACAATCTGACAAGTCATCATCAAGTGCCTTGCCGTTAATCGTGGGCGGTCATAGTTCGCCATCTCACGTGATCCTGGAGTAATCTACACCCATTACAATTGATGACGAAGTGAATGCAAGAATCTCCAAGGCCAGCGCGGCCTTTGGCAGACTGTACAAGAATGTATGAGACAGAAATGGAATAAGCCTGCAAATAAAGCTGAAAGTCTATAAAGCAGTTGTATTATCCACACTGGTATATGCTTGTGAAACATGGACTGTTTACCAGCGACATGCTAGGAAATTAAACCACTTCCACACAGTCTGCCTTAGGAAGCTATTGAAGATTAAATGGCAAGACAATATCCCAGACACTGAAGTTCTAGAAAGAGCATCCATGCCCAGTATCCACACTATACTAATGAAAAATCAGATTCGCTGGGCTGGTCACTTAACTCGCATGCCAGATCACAGGCTCCATAAACAAATTTTTTACGGCGAGCTGCGTTGTGGTAAACGCTCCCAAGGCAGCCAGAGGAAACGCTTTAAAGACACTGAAAATCTCACTGAAAGCTTTTGGAATTCATCCTGACACCTGGGAGACTGCTGCTAAAGACCGTAATTCATGGCGTACATCATTACATATGGGCGCAGTCACTTGTGAAGCAACCAGGGCTGAAGAAAAGGTTGGACAGAAAAACCACTGCAGGAGATCCTCCTTCTGGAATGTCAAGTATTCTTTGCCCGCATTGTCAAAGAACATTTCGAGCCAAAATAGGCCTTATCAGCCATCTTAGAACTCACGGCTCTACACTTTCAACAGCACTGGGTGAAATGAATGGTCATCATCATTCTTGATGGACAAACAACAACAGGAGTAACCGATCAAGCCTGTGTTCTTGTCTTGGTTACGCCATGAGGCCAAGCCATCCATATATTTATCTGTTTGCTTTCCCTTTGCTCTTTTCCTCTCTTCTCTTGACAGTTTTCTTAATTGTTCCAGTTTATGTCTTCTCATAATGTACCCAAAAATCGTGACTCAACGTCTAATTTCGGTAATCAATGTCGGTTTTCCTGTAGGACTTACTCATTGGTTTTTCTGTCTGTCCATGGTATTCTTTGCATTTTCCTCTCAAACCACATTGCCAATGCCATCAGATGTTTCTTAACTTGCCAGCTTATTATCCATGTTTCACGTGCATATAATAGTATAAGTTGTATTTAACACTTGGACACTCTTTTTCTCTTTGCAATTGACACGCTTTTATTGGTCAGGGAATGACTACTTGTGCGTCCAGCGCCTAATTGTATCTTCTGCATTGATACGCTTGACAGGAGTTGCAGAGAACAGAATCCTGCTGCTGTCGATGCTGAGGTCAACGCTCTCATCAGTGAACATTCAGATGATTTTGATGTGCTCATCAACACATGATCTGCTATACAGCAGCAGAGACGTGCTTGAGTGTTTATGTAAACAATATAAAATGACACAAAGTAGTGCAGCTTTACATAACAGAATTACGACACATACAGGACGTTGCGGCGATTAGCCTTCATCAGCAAACAAACAAATTCACAAAACACAACATGTAGTCAAGGAGATATCCCGTGACAACATCAAAACGTGATGACAGGACGAGAAGAACAAAAAGATGGAAAAAAATGAAAACAATCAAGAGAAAATGAAAATTGGAGGGGAAAAAAATGTTCATATTTATCTCAGAATTCCGAGCTGTGTATAACACCGAGTATCGCCGATGTCTTCTTTTTTTATACCCAACCGAGGGAGTGGGAAGTAGGATGATAACGGCGTGGTGGGTGTAACGGTTCAGTGAGCACATTGAAAGAAAAAGGGGAGGGGGGAGACAGGAAGGTAGGACGGCAATCTGTGATATTAGTCTGAGAATGGTATCAATTCCAATGGATGTACTAACAAAGCATGAGTAGGTGTGGTATACCAATCAACCTTACTTACCCTATTTCGTAGGGAACAGTATGAGTCAAACCTCGTATTTGTAGACCGACCTACTCCGCATACCCCATGTGGCACATCGCATTATCTATACCTCTCTCTCTCTCTCTCTCTCTCTCTCTCTCTCTCTCTCTCTCTCTCTCTCTCTCTCTCTCTCGCTCTCTCTCTCGCTCTATCTATCTATCTATCTATCTGTCTGTCTGTCTGTCTATTTCTCTCTCTCTCTCTCTCTCTCTCTCTCTCTCTCTCTCTCTCTCTCTCTCTCTCTCTCTCATAATAATCTTGCTTCTTTGTGCCTACCCACAATCTTATACAACCCCAATAACACAAGCATTGGGTGATGTAATCTCAAAATACATGGTATAACAATCAACCTTACTGACCCTAATTCATAGTATGAGTCAAGCCTCGTATTTGTAGAGCGACCTACTCCGCATACCCCATGTGGCACATCACAGGAACGATACCAAGCTCTCTCTCTCTCTCTCTCTCTCTCTCTCTCTCTCTCTCTCTCTCTCTCTCTCTCTCTCTCTCACTCACTCACCTCAATGCGCAGAGGAAGATAAACAACAACAAGCAGTCTACTCCGTTGACGTCAAAATAAGCAATAGGTTCGAAGTGATGCAAGAAAAATCACTAGTATTTTAACATGCTGCCAACGGGCAACACATGTCTACAAGATACATCGGGAGAACCACATGGAGACATAAAGACTGCTATTAATCGGAAATGGATGAAACAACGGGCGAGACGTGCTGACAACATGTACAGACAGCACGACCTGACTGTATACACATTATACTAGGCGATTCTTTAATGAAAGGTTTATATAGCGACCGGATGACCACTTCAGACAAAGACATTGTTTCCATAATCCCACTGTCTGGGGTTGGTGTTGACCGGCTAACAAACAAGATTAGCAGGTTGGCTGTAAATCATAACGTTAAAAATGCAAGCGTACATATTGGTATTAATGACACCATGAACAACCAACAAATCACAGGGTCTCGACTGCTGGCACTCTTGAACGGATTGCGCCACACTTTTCCTAACTCGTCCTTTTTTTTCCTTCTCCTCTATCACATCACCAAGTTATGGACTCCAGCGCCGTCTAGCTGACATAAATAACAACATTTTGCAGAAGTTCTGTTCTCAAAACAAAATACAGCTCATCAACAACACACCATCATTCACTTCACAGGCTGGTGCACCAAAAAAGAGTCTTTATAAGGATCAATTACAGTTGTCTACATTGGGCACCAGCTTGCTTGCCAAAAATATCAAATATCCAGAACGGACACACCATACATCCAACACAGGATCGCGTCGGACAGATTTAGCTACTCTACCTGAAACTCAAACCAGACGACATACTCCCGTCACATCAAGTACCAACAGGCCAGAAGTGCGCAGACCACTCATAACCACTGCACTTGAAATCCAAGCCAGACGGGACACTTCCACCACACCAAGTCAGTACACTACGTTGTCTTTCACACAGGAGGGTAATAATTATGAAGATATGTTTCCTATTCTCCCCAGAAAGTAACCAACTCTCAGCAACAACGACTTGCTACGACAACCTCTTGTTAGCCACCAACCAGAGGCTGTAGTTGGTAGTCATTACAGATCCATGAGACATCAACAGTACCCACTTTATTGTAACCCAGAATGGTTGCTCCTCACACGTTATCGCACAGCTACACTTCGTCAAGCACTTATAATGTCGCTGTACCAACAACCAACACAACCTGGTATTTACTAGAAACTTAGCACAAAGCTACACCGGATCTCGGTACAAGATAGAGCCTCTCCTAGAACGTTTATCTGCATATTTGGGTACTACTTGATCTAGTAACGTATTAGGTTATATGTAACTACAAACATTGACTTGTTTTGACTTTATATTAATTGATAGTACTTAGCTGTATATCTTTATTAATACTTTTAATTGTGTTTTTACTGTAATCGAAGAGGTCTTCACTGCTCTGTCTTACGGATTTGTGTACGTATTTTTATATATTGACAGAGATATTACTGTTTCTCTGTAGTGTAGAGCGTGTGTTGTAATAAGGGACGTAAGTTGTATTCACTGTGTGTGTGTGTGCTTTTTTTCATTTTTTTAATTTTTTTTTTAAAACTTATGATTACGCATTGTTGAAATGTCTAATAGTACGAACACTGGCTCAGTAATAATGGGCTCATAATCGGGCATTTAAACATCTGCCATCTATTAGGGAAGCTGCCAGAACTATCAATTATACTTTAATCAAAATTTTCACATGTTCGGCGTTAGTGAAAGTCGATTAAATTATAACATCTCAGATGATGACATCGCTATCAGAGGTTTTAAAACCATTAGAAGAGATCCCTATCAGAAACAAGAGACGGGTATTACAGTTTAAATTTCTAACTCTCTTAACGCCCACCACAAGCTAGATTTTGAAACCTGCGAGAATGAGTGTGTATGGCTTGAGGTTAAACTTCAAAATCGCATACCCCTAGTATTTGGCTATCTTTATCGAAACCCCAGTGCAGGAAATATCTGGTATGAAAAATTCACCACTATGATGGATGTAGTCTTTAGTAATGCGAGAGAAATAATACTGCTAGGTGACTTCAACATAGACACTAACAAATCAAACAAAACATGGAGAAAACATAATAGTCATATTAACGTCCAACAGTTAGTCAAACAAGCCACTAGAATAACAAAATCATCTGCAACACTTATAGATCATATTTATACTACGTATGCTGACAACATCACAGAATGTACTGTACCTATTAATGCAATGAGCGATTACTACCCAGTATGTAGCACGTGGTCGAAAAGAGGTACCAAAACTCCAAAACACAAACATATAAGTATAAAATATAGAAATTACAAAAATTTCAATCGAGACGTCTTTTTACAAGACTTGCTCAACTCATCTCTGGACTATGTTAACCAGCTTCCTGGTCCAGACTATGCTTTGGACCACTGGCTGAAGACCTTTCTAAGTATATTTGATAAGCATCTTCCATTTAAGGAAGTTCGTGTTAAACATCACACTAATCCCCCGTGGATCACACAGGAGGTAGTTGTACTTATGAGAGACCGTAAAAATAGAGATCTATCTATGTACCGTAGTCTGAGAAACAATGTTAAATATGTTATTCAAAAGGAAAAGAAAAACTATTTTAAGAACTTAATAATAGATAAAACCAACACTAAAGATATATGGAAAGCAATTAATACCTTGATAAACAAACACAAATCATCACAATCATTACCATCAAATAAGGTTACATGTGATCAATTCAGTAGATTCTTTCAGTCCGACATAAACCAACTGAAAGGTGCAATACCAGATGCGCCTCATGACTTATCTTTATTATCATCATTCTGTGAAAACAAATGCTGTGGAGACATTCCATCCAACATACCGCTAATGACGACCACTGGAGTATTTAGCATCTCAGTAACCTAAAAAACAATAACTCATCAGGACTAGATGGAATCAGTAATCGGATCCTTCGCCATGTTGCACCGGCGATCTGCGAGTCACTAACTTTTATATATAATCAATGTCTCACCAAAGGTAACTTCCCATCAGCCTTTAAAATCACTAAAGTGTGTCCTCACTTAAAAGCTGGTTCTCTAGACGATCGTCCAATGAGTAATTATAGGCCAAATTCCATATTATCCCCACTATCCAAACCGCTAGAAAAGCACATAGTTCGCCACAAACTAATAGTTGACTAGTCAGTCAGGATTTCGGCCAATATATTCTTGTCGTACGGCCCTAACAAACATGATAGCTCCCCCGATGTGTCTCCACCTTGCCGTGGTGGGGGAACTTGCGTGTCCCATTGACCCCATCTGCTTGCCGATGGATGAAAACTACATATCGGACAGCTTATGGGTTAGGGACCAGACTAAGAGAGACACAACCTGCTGCTCTGCAGGTAGACTGAGGATAGCAGTCAATAGACTAAATCAGATACACGAAAGCAGAAGACCTTGGTCCGGACAAAACTCTATGGCTCCCTGTCGAGGGCTCTGGCTGAACGCCTCTAAGCCACAAACCCTCGGATCTGAGAGCCAGGCCGATACCCGCCTACCGAAAAATAGAGGTTAGATACTGAGCAAGCTACATGCTCAGGTCTGATACATGTTCAAAGGCTCTCAGCTGGGGGATATCAGGGATTCCCGGATGAGAGGGCCTGGCCGTTTCTCGTTCACTGCTGCACGAAGGTAAGGTACTGATCCGGCAGCACATGTAGCCTACCTCGTGACCGAGTACAAAATGTCAGAAAAGTGCCCCAGTCGAAGGAAGTGGTTACGAAAACTGTCTGTATCTAACTCATAGAGAGTGTAGACAAAAGTGGAAGAACGTCTCAATGACGCTAAATGGAACGCACGGCGAGCGAACCTATTGCGTGGTTCGAAGTCAAAAGCAAAAGCTTACCGAGTGGATGTCGCTCGCAGTCTGACCAGCTCCTGGTGTGTGCTTGAGCGATCAGTGGCAAGCTAGATACCCAACGCATAAAAGTGAGGAACTAAAGCAGCCATGAGCAGGACGTGGCAACTCCCCGGGTGAGTCTCAGAGCAATATGTGCCGGCTCTGCAATTATGGAAGCCTCCTTGGATAGCGAGGGAATGCCCATGGTCTGCCCCTGCCTTCCCTTGAGGGCCGACCGCGATATCGTTGATCGTCCTATATTGACCAGTTGAGATGTGGGCGACATCACAACAGTCTAACGTGCCTCAAAACCAGAGGAAGGCGAACCTCATTAAAAAAATGCCCGCCGGAAGTCGGAAGTGTCGTCCTACGGGTGGCAAACTAAAAATTGACACTACGCAATTACGTCAGAGTGAAATGTCTCATCCGAATGTCTCTCGTGCTAGGAACAGCTCTGACTACCTAGTTTCTGAATGCCACTCTTGTTCGGAACAGCTCTGACTAGGTAGTTTTCCGAATGTCTGTCATACCTGGAACAGCTCTGACGGGCGCAACGACAATCACATGTCCGAAAACTCGCTGAGTGGATACCGTCTGCAAAACTGTCTGGTTTGTGCGGTAATGGCCCGGGGCAAACGAAATGACCAATATATTGAAGTGAGGATTTAAAGCAGCCATGAGCAGGACGTGACGATTCCCTCGGTAAACCCAGCACCAGGGCGCTATGTGTCGGCCCTGCAACTATGGAAGCAACCTTGGATGGCGGAAAATGCAATGGACTGTCCCTTCCTTCCTTTGAGGGAAGACCGTTGTCTTCGACCGTTCCAACTTGGCCAGCTAGGTTGTAGATGGAACCACAAAAGTGAGAGTCTCCCAGGAATGCTACCTGGTCAAAAAAGCACGCTGTAGTCGGATGTGTTGGCCTACGGGTTTCGGCCCAAGGGCGCGTAACAGACACACCGCAATCACATCTGAAAAAACACTCCGGATGAACGAAAAGAAGAAGAAACATGATAGAAAACTGGCATCAAAATATTAACAACAATACTCTATGTGGAGCGGTGTTTATAGACTTTAGAAAAGCATTCGATATGATTGACCATAATATTCTAATTAAAAAACTAGAAACGATGAAAGTAAGCTTTAATATAGTGACATTAATAAAAATCATGTTTATTAGACAGAAAACAAGTAGTATCACACAATAAATCTTTATCTCAAGCCATTACTATTAATATTGGAGTACCTCAGGGGTCTATTCTTGGCCCTCTGTTAATTGCCATATATATAAATGATCTTCCCTTATATCTGTCGTCGTCCTGCGATCTATTTGCAGATGACTGCATAGTATATACAAACGCTATTGATCGTAATGTGCTAGAATTGAATTATCCTTGCAACAGGAAATTAATAGTGTAGTTAACTGGAGTCTTGCAAACCGCATGCAAATTAACATTTCTAAAACAAAATTTATGTTAATAGGAGCACACGTTAAATTCTGAGAGAACATTTCAGCTGCACATTGGTAGCATGCCTATAGAAAGTGTAACCGAGCACAAGGCGCTGGGTCTTATCATAGATCAAAACTTAACCTTTAACTCACATGTTCATGATCTCGTTAAACAAATAGCCAAAAAAAGTATACCTACTTGCCAAAATTAAACATTTCCGCGGCGAAAACACAAGAAGGATATTCTATACTTCCCATATACAAACACACATTGATTATTGCTCCACAATCTGGGATGGATGCTCCAAATCAATAACAAAACGCCTATATTCACTCCAGAAAAGGCAGTGTGTTTAATTAATGTTGAAAGGCTTACCGACAATTCTAACCTACATAAACGTCTTCGGTTACTGTCACTCCACAAACGACTGCTTTTTAATAAGGCCAAACTAATTCACAAAATCATATTTCAAAATTCTCCATGCTGCCTTTAGCCATTGTTTAAACATAACGCAAGACATAGCGAACGACTAAATACACTTCATGTCCCTAAACCTAGGATAGACTTATATAAAACAAGCTTAGCATACTCTGCCGCTCAGTTGTGAAACAATCTTCCACAAGAAATCAAAGACACCACCAATCATTATACATACATTCGCAACCTGTTTGAATACTACCTCAGTACAGACTACATACCCCCTTAAACAAAAACAAAAAAAGACAATAATAATGGTAAATTATCTCAAACGACAACTAGCCAAAAAAAAACAAAAAACATTCCGATATTATGGCACGTTACACCTTCCTTAGGTATCTATAATGTCCATGTTAAACAATGACTGGCAAGAGAAGGTCAACCAGAGAGAAGAATGGAGACGGATTGTGTCTGCAGCAAAGAACCTCAATGGCTCGGAACGCTGAAGAAGAAGAAGAAGAAGAAGAAGAAGAAGAAGAAGAAGAAGAAGAAGAAGAAGAAGAAGAAGAAGAAGAAGAAGAATGTTAAACATTGCCTCAGTGAGTCATTTGTTATTGATTATTTTTCATGCGTTATAATGCTATTGTTCTTTTGTTGTCAAAAATTTGCTTCATAAGTGATGTTGAATGAAAGAACGTATGAGAGGAAATTGAGAAGAAGGGCAGAACGTCAGACGGGCCTGCGTGCCCAATTCTTAACCCTTTGAAAATAAAGATTTTCGTTCGTTCGTGCACTCTCTCTTTCCCTCTCTCTTTCTCTCCCACTCTCTCCCCGCTCTCCCTCTCCTTCAAAAATTGCTTCTATGTGCCTTCCCATATCATGTGTCCGCATACCCAATGTGGCATATCGCAGTAAGCTATACCAACCTCTCTTCTCTCTCTCTCTCTCTCTCTCTCTCTCTCTCTCTCTCTCTCTCTCTCTCTCTCTCTCTCTCTCTCTCTCTCTCTCTCTCTCTCTCTCATATGTACCTTGCACATGTCCATGTACATTATTGTATGCATGTCTGTTGAGCGGTGTAGATGTATGTATGTGCGCTCACGCATATCAATCCACCCATATTTTAGGACTCGCCTAACAATAACATAAAGGAGTGCATAATATGAGTTTGGTTAGTATCACCATCATACTTGGGTGCACACTCCATTGCTATTCAATATTCGTCCACCAGGGCCAACGCATTCACTGGCACCCACTCATGCTTTGTTAGTGCATCCACTGGGATTGCTCAGATACCATTCTCAGACTACTATCACAGGTTGACGTCCTACCTTCCTGCCTCCGCCCCACCCCCTTCTTTCAATGTGCTCACCGAACCGTTACACCCGCCTCGCCGTCAACATCCTACTTCCCACTCCCTCGGTTGGGTATAAAAAAGAAGTCATTGGCGATACTCGGTGTTATACACAGCTCGGAATTCTGAGATAAGTATGAACATTTTTTCCAATTTTCATTTTCTCTTTATTGCTTTCATTTTTTTTCTTCATCTTTTTGTTCTTCTCGTCCTGTCATCACGTTTTGATGTAGTCACAGGAGATCTCCTTGACTATATGTTGTGTTTTGTGAATGTGTTTGTTTGCTGATGAAGGCTAATCACCGCAACGTCCTGTATGTGTCGTAATTCTGTTATGTAAAGCTGCACTACTTTGTGTCATTTTATATTGTTTACATATCCATAGCTTTACCGCAGTTCCACCCAATTTTATTCATATTTTTACTGTGGGTATTTATGGCGCGTTCAGCGGGCAGAACCATTCAAGAAGCCAGTGGTGCCCAGTCTATGACCAAAAGCAGCATGACGATGGAAGTGATTGCTGGAATCACAGAATTAAACCCACATTTGTGTCCTAAGTGATTCCATGGCCATGATCCGAAAGGTCGAGGCGGCTTCTATGGGCAGAAAATGGAATGAATCCCTGCTATTCATTGAGTCACCTTCATCTTCGTTCCGGAACTTGAGGGAAATGAACGAGCTGACAGCAGAAGACAACCAGTTAGGTTATAAGGGGATTTAAAGGCTGAAGTTTGACTTTATTGCCCCGAGTTTGATCTCGTATGGCTCGATCTCTTTCCACAGAGCGGTCTGCCGACAGCGCCGCACAGAGCACGAACATCGCAACTTCAGTGACGAACCCCAGGAGTCTTCGAGAAAATTGCACTTGTGAACTGGATAACGGTGTCCAGAAACGAACCTGCAACCTCACAGTGCGAGGCAGGCGGTGCAACCCTTCGTCAGAGAGGACATCCCTCTCCCCCACCCACACCATTGGTACCCGGAAATGTTATGGGAAGTACAACGGCGAGCGTGATACTGAGTACACCATCCATCGTGGTCCGAGATGTCGGGGTGGTGTGTACTAATATGTTACTGGAAAGTACAACGGCGAGCGTGATACTGAGTACACCATCCATCGAGGTCCTAGATGTCCGGGTGGTGTGTACAAATATGTTACTGGCATTGTATACACATCACGCCTCAGGACGTGGACATGGATCCTTTAGTGACTTTCAGCAGATGTGAAGCGAGGGGCCGCGTCGGTAGAATGCCCATGACACAAGACAACTTTGAGCATATTGTATATAGTAAATAAAGCGAGGAGGGTTAAGGGTGTTTCTCAACGTCGTGTGGTGTATTGGTGCTTGTCCCATATTTTATACCCACTTGACACTTTAATGATGATATGGTCATTATAACACCGGCCACCATTATTTCTCATAACATTTCTAGACGAATTGAGTTTATGAATGTAATGCGCACACGTAATAAAATAAGATTCGGGTGCAAAAAGGTACGCACTATACTCAAGATTTTGGGTAGTTAGTTTCAGATGCATGGCATTCCCATACAGTATTTGGTGGAATGGAGGTGGCAGTTGCCACATTTGTTTTATTAAATTTTTTTATGAATGTATGTTCCATCCATCATGTGCCATGCCGGAAAGCGTGGGCGGTCATGACTCGCCATGTCACTCGATCACCAGTGTCGTGGATCAGCTCAATGTTCCTGTATCGACCTTGCCATGTGGCCAAGCCATCCAGGTATTTACTTCTTGATCTTCCCCTTGGTCTGGTCCCGTCAATCTTGCCAGTTGTCACCAAGTTCTCCAATTCATTTCTTCTCATAACATGCCCAAAAACTTTTGACTGTCTACGTCTAATTTCTCTAATAAATTTACGATTTTCATTTGTTTCCTGTAGTACTTGGTCATTGGTGTTTCGTCTGTCCATGGTATTCTTTGCATTCACCTCAGAAACCACATTTCTACTGTGACGAAACCGACCATAGCTCGTGTCTTTACTCTGCATTAATTCCCTTCGGTCGGAATTAGACGAGTTGTCTCCCGTCAGAGATCAAAATAGCTAGGGAAAACCCCAGCTATTTAGTCCGGTTCGAGTAAAGCCTAGATCATTCTCGAACGTAATAGGCAGAATTCGTACGTGATGTTTGCAGTCACGTTGGACCCACAGTCACATCGGGTTGCACGTGATTCTGGACTTCTCCGTGACCCATGAGATTCTCTGGGGCCGAGAAGAATTGAAAACTGTGAAATCAACTCTGGGCTGTCAGTCGCCAGCCAACTGTCAACAGACACGGTCGCAATTTACTGACTGCTGTGAAATGATGTCTTTTCAACCGCGTGCCAGAGCGGGACACCAAGGCAATCAAGTAGTGTGGTGATTCGATGATCAAGGTAATACCGTAATACATTATTACTTAGCAGCTGTCCTTAAACAAAGCGCCGAAAGCAGAAATGATTGTAAACGCGACGTGAATATTTTTCCGCCCGACTTTCTGCATATGTAATTAGCTGTATCGATCGGCGAGTGAAATATTTAGGTCATACGCTGACTGTAACAACAGGTGTTTGTGCTCGTGAACAAATCAGGCGTGTGTAGTTAGTCACACCTGCTCAGCCGTGTAAAACTGACGCTATTGTCGGAGAGATACTTGAAGTGTTATATTATAAATATATTCACATTGATTGCTAGTGAAAGATTTACTATGACGTTATTACTGCTACGCGGGAGTGTGTTTTGGGTAATTTAACAGCTATGTTAGCGAGGGTGTTAACAATCTTGTTCAGTGATTGCCTAGTTAAGGCTGAGATGAATTTGGACACTAGTAGACTGTATGATGTTAGAGGCATTACTGGTGATGAGTTATCGGCTTGAGCAAGCAAGAGATGTGTTATTTGCTTAGCTAGATAGTGATGTAACTTATGCCTTATATAGGTTGTGTTTATTAATTCCTGGAATCAAGGTGTTATTTCCATCAGGATGTGGAGGTAAGTATTTGCTAAGTGAGGACGTCAGTGCTATTACTCCTCTATGTAGAATGTCTTGTAGCTACTTGATAGAGGTAGTTAGGAATTACCTGTGGATTTATGATGTCACTACTTATTTATTTTGCCTGCCCGACTGAGGTGATTTTGCATGACCGAGTATTGATTTTGCATGCCTGACCGAATGTTGATTTGCATGCCCGACCGAGAGCGAAGCGACGCGCTGTAACCGAGGCCGCTGCGGTTGTACTGATCCGAACTATGAGCAGAACGTTGAAGTATGACTCTACTGTTCTTCTCTTCTGTAAACTTGACTCTGTTAGTGGGGTAACACATCCACTAGGAAAAGGGAGTTACCACTGAGCCATTTAGAGAACACTTACGGGAGGACTCAAGATTTATGGGATGAGGGGCTGGATGCCACTCAAAACAGGACGACGTGGTCTAAATCGCCTCGGAACACAGGTGCTCTTTTTCCACAGCTGTCTGCGGGAAATATTACTCGATGAATTGCCACCAAGCCTGTGATAGACCTGCACAGACTTGACTGTCAGGAGTTATGTTTAATTAATTGACCAATGGGACAGATAGTAGGATACTATGACAGAGTCAAACAGACTACTCTGTTGCTATCGGGCCAGATGTTGCCCAGACGAGTTACTTGACTATATACTAGCTTACTAATACACTCTCATGCATGTACCTCTTAGGTAAGCGAGATGATCTGTTATGTTGTTGATCGATTATATCATGTTATGATATATTGTTCTGATGCATGTGATGTGGTTGATGTGCATGTTAGTCCTAGTAGTAGCCGAGTACTCTCACCGACCTCTTGTTTCAGGATCTGTTTATATGATGAAGATCGAAAGAGTTAGACCATAAACTCAATGGGACCAGCTCATTCCAGTGATAGTCAAGGTGATGTTTTGAGGCAATACTGGGAGCGGTCAAACGAATCTGCCAGAGTCAACACATGAAAGAAACCTGAGTTTTAGAATGTCACGGTGAGTCTAAGTTAAGACAGCCGCGACGAGTCCGACGAAGATTTGGTCAACAGATCCAGGTTGGGTCTAGGACTGATGCGTCTCCTGATTCATGCCAGTATGGTACTGGTGAAGTTCTATGACGACTCAAAGGTAACTCTTTAGTGACATGTGTACTATCAAGGACATTAGTTCCAGTTGAGTTGAAGGACGTGAACTCTGTTAACAGTCATTACGATGGCCAGTTTAAATGTTTCAGGCCCGCCTGGGTCTTAGTGAGGTCCAATGTATAATGATTCATCTAACTCCGGTGCGGATCTACATTTGAGATTTTTCATGGAACCTGAACGTGGTCAGTGACCCACAACAGTAGTTGCGATTTTCGAGTACACCGGAGGGACAGACTTGTTCGGGTAGGGAGCTACCCCATTCCTAGGTGTGTTGTAGGTCTTTGACATTGCTATTCTGTGAAGTCATTAGATGCCTACAGAGCTGTGTAGAAGTGACCTTGTGAACAGGTTGATTTCTTACAATGACATGTTGGATTCTTAATCAGTGACAGTGTTAGTGGATGGAGTCAACGCTCCAATCGTGTGTTGCAGGATAATTCATCCCATTAACTTGAGATGCCAAAGAGCACCCAGGCTCTTATATTCTATGGTATTGTGCAACAGTACTTATCATCAGATGGGAACATCTAGAACTCTAGGGTCTTCCATAAGTCATCAGCAGAATGGAACGTGTTGTGATTTATTCAGTCATCGAGGGATGACCAGCAAACATTGTTGAAGTGCCAGTCAGGTATCAGATATACACCTGACCAGTCCGAGATCTTACTCAGTGGAAGGAGAGAACTCTGAAAGGGTCAACGACGTGAAGATCCTGTGCACTGGAGGTTTATCGGGTAATTCGTTAGCCACGACTGGACTACGGCACGAACTGAAGTAACATGCTCCATGATGATGACTGATCATCTGTAGATCTACTCGCTGTTCTCATTCCAGCGGTGTATATATTGTCTTCTATCCAGGCTTTTGAGCCATCCCTCTCTGAGTTTAGTTGACGTATTAAAAATTACATTTTGCTTTGTTGACCATGGCTTCGAGTACTAGTATGACTGTTGTCTTGTCCAAGCCCCCTGTGGGTAGGAATCCATAGGTGGGGAGAGGTCAGCTGTCCCGGATTGTGTGGGGCCCTGTAGATTGAGAAGTCCTATTGGGGTGGTCGGAGCAAAGGCTGGGGATATTAACTATTAGTA
>JACEFZ010001103.1:0-20816 GCA_014155875.1 Cepaea nemoralis | reverse complement strand
CTGCCTGTTGTATGTGTATGTATATATAACTTGTATTAAATATGTATATGTTATTATGTACATATACGGTGCATGTGTCTACGTGGTGTTGTTGTATTCATTTAAAGTGTATGCTTATCTTCATATCTACTCATTTAATTGATTCCTTATGTCATTATTTTACACTGTAAAAAGTAAAAAAAAATAAATAAATAAGGGATCCTTCTTATACTTTGAGACTTATTAGATATATGGCCATAAAACAAAGGGAAGTTTAGGGCACTTGTCCACATCTTGAGGTATATTGGGTGTGTGATCAAAGCTGTTTATTTTTAGAGACCAATCAGCAGTCGATGGGTGATGCGGTTTATATCACCCTGGCCATCTTACTTCATAGAACTTTTCCAGGTACTCGCTTGGACGGTTGATCCTGGGAGCCCAGATCATTAGAAAAAAAATACCTGCCTTGAAGGGGACGCAGTTTGTAATCCTGCATACCCATGTTCGAAAGACAGCTGCGATCTGGCAGCAGACTGCCTTGCGTTGGTTTTTTATGAAATGGTATGGGTGCCAGTCGTTCAGAAAGTGATGTCAAACTACTGATCTTAAATTTGCGAAGAGATCACAACAGCAAAAATTGCTGGTGTTGACTGTGATGTCCTGTTAAGGATATTTAAAAAAAAAACCCGCTTAAAAGTCGACAGGTTGACTTCATTGCACCGGGTTTTATCCCATATGGCTGTGTCTCTTTCCGCAGCGTGGAAAGTGTCACACAAACCACAAACTCTGTAGCTCAAGCGACGACCCTTAGGCGTCTAAAAATAAATGCACTGGTGAACCAAAGGATGCAACCTAGAATTGAACTGTTAAGGATATGTAACTAACTAATGATGCCTTTTAGCAAAATGTTTGTAATGTGTGCTATCTGTTTTCTTTTTCTTTTGGTGGATTCATTTATACACAGAGATAGCAGCAGAAAACAGTGATTGGACAGTTTCTTCATGTTCACATGTTTGTAACATGCTCTCTGAGGACATGTCATTCGCTGTTCAGATCAATGTTAAAGGTATTCACATGCATAGCTTGACCACGTGGCATGGTCGAGACAAGAACACTGAGCTGATTCACGACTCTGGTGATCGAGTGAAATGGCAAATCATGACCGCCCACACTTACCGGCATGGCACATGATGGAATGGAATTCACATAGCAGATAACAGCTGTTGGAGTTTGTTGGCTGGCTGGCTGGTTAGTTCGTTGATTGGTTATCTGTTTATCTGTTGGGGTATCATCCTTACACTCTGGACAAGCCCATAGGTGCTCAGATCCTCCACCCAACATATGCATCAGCTTCCAGCGGCTAATACTGCCAGTTCTGTGTTGTTTGACGAATCCTCTCATTCCCCGATGTACCTCTCATGTCTGGCCGTGCCAATTCTAATTTCCAAGTCTCTCATTCGGGACAAGAAGTAGATTCGCTAGTGTCAAAGTTCTCGGCCCTTCACATCTCTCTAAAGACATTAATAACATCGGCGCGATCCATGGGCAGACCATCAGCGGAGATGCAGGGCTAGCAAGTTTATCAGCTCGTTCATTTCCCTCATCTCCCTCATATAGCTGTTGGAGTGTGAAGTGTTAGGTTATGGTGTATGAGGTGGGGTGACCAATTACTTTTCTCATTACCTCTCCTTCACAGAACATGAGTTTACAGACAATTCTCGAAATATTCTGAAAGTTGTCTCAGACTTTGACAAATAAAACTATACAGTGAAGAATAATTTAATTATAACATCACACGTTCTAGCTCAGAGTAAAGTACATGCACTTCAAATATGAATTTTGCTAAAATATATTCTTTATTCCTATTTTGTTGTTTGTTCATTACTTGGACATAGCAAGGGGGAATGCACTCTTAACCAGTCACGGGTCACTATTATTTTCTGTGGCAAATCGCTATTTAAATTTACAAAAATATTTTAAACATTAACTCAAAATAAATTTGTCCCAGAGCAGTTTGCTGCTATGGGTGTGTGAAGTGACAGCACCATCACATTTTGTTTGGTCTGAATGCACTAAGGAATAGATGGCCTGTATTTCCCTCACTTTAGCAGGTGTCGAACCTGCATATGGCCATGCTCATGACATCAGTACAGTTTCTATTCAATTATGCTACTGCACCTGCTAAATTTATTGATGCTGAATAATTGTTAGTTGTGGCTTCAACTTCACGGCAACTGGTAACCCTATAATGCTCTGTTCCTGTGCCTTCAGATATCACACAAAATACTCCTCACTGTCTCATGTAAAAAGTGGAACAACAGCAGTCCTAACAAAACCCACAGCATGCACACGCATGCATGCATAAGGTCGCAACCAGAATGCCAACACAACAGTCTGCCACTAGAATTACAATTCATCGTCGATGGAAGCAGCAATCACTAGAAAAAAAACAAGTTACACACGCATAACTGCATAAGGCAAACCAACTAATAAATTACTTCAGCGACCGACAACACACCACTTTTCTGAACGTGATTTTACAGCACAAATCACCATGGAAAGATGAAAAAGTATTCCACATGAAATCCACAACTCTCAGTGTTGCACCAAGCAATCACTTCAGTGGCTAGGGCAACGGAGCCATGTACTACAAGTCCAACATAAGGAAAATGCGTAAGCAAACCGCAGCCCTAAGAAAAGGAAAAAAAAACACTTCAAAACCCTAATGGATCACCTGCCTGTCTTCCCTATTGGACAAGAAGTCTTAAATTTTAATGCCGAACATGAAACAAATAATCAACATCATTGTTAACATTTCCAAATATGCCCAGTCGCCGTCTTCGGTAGCCAATGAAGAATTCCCATGCTGATCGTACCTGGACAGCTGATTGAAGGATATGTAAACATCTGCCTGCATTGTCCTCTGCGTGTTGAGTATTGTCCAGGTTCTAGCTGACCCCTGCTGAATTCGCTTCTCTCGATGTGGGTCCTCCGTTTTGCTGCACTTTCCACTAGATTCCAAAGGGCCTTCACCACATCAGGCTTTTAATATAGCTTCCAAAGGGGCTACAGCAGCCAGTCTATCAGGCCTGTCCATTTGAATGCACAAACAAAGGCAGACATTCCATGATCTATTCTTAATGTAAACTGAATTACTATTAATGCCAGTAGCTGCAGCAGCTAGTCTGTCAGCCTCTTCATTTGAATGCACACCCGCATGCCCTGGGCAGAAATTCCATGGATATGTTCTTGATGTAAACCAAATTACTATTAAAGATAGTTTCAGTAAGTTTTCACTTACCTTAAAATGGTTAGATTTCCTCAACAAATCGATCACAAGCTTTGGCGGGAGCTGCAGTAACAAGGCGACTAGACAGCCAGTCTGTCAGCCTGTTCATTTCCTCCAACAACCGAATGCCCTGGGCAGAAATGATTAGGTTTCCTCAACAAATAAATCACAAGCTTTGGTTGGGGGGCCGCAGTAACATGGCAACTGGACACTCACTCACCACCCCAGTGTTCATGGGGTTGAATCCACATAAAGGCAGATTTGTCAAACTGAACTGGACTCCCAGGTCCACCCAGCCTAAAAAGGTTACCAGGAAATGAAGACGACCCGCATGGTACTGACCCCATCACCCCTGCAGTGCCGGGCGGTCTATACACATGTGGGTCTAGCACCATACGCCCAGTCTGCTTCTAGTCCGTGCAGAAGGGTCCTCTTTTCGATAGTAACCCACTACATGACATTATTTTGCATGTCCTTTGTGGGACTTAGCTGTCAACCCTCAATCCCAGGTTGATTTACTAGCAATTGTACGCCAAGTAGTTTGCCATTGCTTTCTGAATGAGAATTATATGTTCAAGTGTAACGGGCTTGATCTCATTACCCTGCTGTCAGCGCACTGGAAGTCTTTTTTGTTATTTTTACCTTCGCTTGCTTTCTTTTTACAAAGGAAATTGAAATATTTAGGTCACGTGAAACATCACGAAAGTTTGGAGAGAACACCCATGGAGGAGTATATGTCTGGGAAGAGAAGAAGAGGAAGGCCAAAGAGAAGATGGATGAAGGCTGTGGCAGATGATCTCCAGATGGTGTATCAGACGAGGGACATCATGCTTATGACCGAGAATTTTTCCAGATGGTTGTTATGGGAGCGAGGGTCTGCAAATGACACGCTAATGAATGAATTAATGAATTTCCTTTTTATATTCGTAAACAAGTGAGTCGATACAGTTATCTCAGAAATGTCATAATATCTGATGGGAGATGCCTCGCGCCGGTAGCCTTTAGCAAGATGAAAAAACATACTGATCTCCCCAAAAAAAGATGTCATTTGTAACGAGAAAAAGAATGTTGAGGTGCTACATAGAACCTGTGTGGATGTGAAGCGTGGACAATGAGCAGACAAGCCGAAAAACATCTGACTGGCTGTGGAAATGTGGTTTCTAAGGAAAATGCGAAGAATACCACGGACAGAAAAACCAATGACCAAGTCCTACAAATAAAAATCGTACACTAATTAGAGAATTTAGACGTAGGCAGTCAAAATTATTGGTCACTTTATGTGAAGAAATAAATTGGAGAACTTCGTGACAACTGGCAAGATTGAGGGGAAGAGAACAAGGGGAAGACAGAGAAGTAAATACCTGGATGGCTTGGTCACGTGGCATGGACGAGACAAGAACACTGAGCTGATCCACGACTCTGGTGATCAAGTGAGATGGTGAAACATGACCGCCCATGCTTACCGACATGGCACATGATGGATGAATGAATTCTTTGAACTCAAGCGTTGTCCATAAATACGCTACTACTTCTAGTAGTTACCACTGGACTGATGTTTGCGTGTGGGCCAGCTTTCCCTATTACAAGTGTCCCTCGCCATCAGACGAATCCACTCCGACTTCTGAAGTACTTGTAATTTACGTCTCCATGTCAAGGACGAGAAGTCAACATTTTAGTCCAGCTGGCCGGTGTAGGGGCGTAACCCGCTACCTTGGCATCAACACACTGGAAGTATAAGAGCGAGTGTTCTTATACATTCGCCCCATGCTGACCACACAAGACACGGCGTTCGAAACACAGCAGCAGGTTATTTGAATTATATCTTTACCCAACGTAAATTATCTATTCACAACGTAAATTATCTATTCACAACATAAATTATCTATTCACAATGACCTCTACATACATCATATTTGATACAAAGGTATGATACTGTCGGTCGTTCAGAAAGCAATGGGTAAACTACTGAACGTAAACTTGCCCAGAAATCACAACCAGAATGTATGTACTTGCCCTATTATTTATTGTAATTGTATATTTAGGCACGATCTGTATTTTGTTTTTAAATTGCGCTCGCTCGCTTTTAACTCAAGCATAATCCATTCACCGGTCTCTGTGGCTAAGGGCTTGCGTCCGGGGTTTATGAGCCCGTATTACTCGGGTTCGAAACACAGCGGTGCTGGTTTTTTCTAAAAAGGTGTAGGAGCCTGTCGTTCAGAAAGCAATGGCAAACTACTGAACGTAAAATTTGCCCAGGAATCACGAACAGCGAAAATGCTGGGGTGGACTGCTAAGTCTTGTGAAGGACATGCAACTTAAATTTAATAAATAGTTCATACATGCTACTTCCAGTAGCACTGAACTGAATTTTTGCGTGTGGATTAGCTTTCCCCATTTACCAGTGTCCATCACCCACTCCGACTTCAGAGTCAACATTTTAGTCTAGCTGACCCGTGTCGGGATTGAACCCCCTAACCCGGCACCAGCACATCGGATGTGGCACATGATGATAGTTGTCAACTGGGGGTGTCTTGTTGGTCAAGGTCGTTGACGTACACTTGTTCCTGCAGCGTGGCGCCATCGTCACTTGGAGGTGACAGGTTCGAATCCCGGTAGGTAACTATAGCTTTCTATGTTTATGCTGTCTAGTGTGTGCACTAATCCCTGTTTATGTCTTCTATTTCTATGCGCGCCAAGCAATACATGCTAGTTTATTTACGAACTGTATATTGTCTAGCTTATCCCGTGTTGTCTACTTGATTCCATTCCTCATTGAGTTGAGTTGAGCTAAGAACCAACATCACTGCACTCAGGACATTCCCATACGCGCTCCGCCCCCTCGTTCAACAGCCAGCAAAGACTACCGTGTCTCATTATGAGTAAATACAGGTAACCGATCTGTTTAAAGGCGCTGATTTATATTGGGTATATGGTCCGTGGCCGCATATTTTATAGACCAATCGTGTATCCACCGATCACGTGATCAGTATCATGCGGGCAGCTTTTACTTTCCAGAACATCCATGGTACTTATCTTAGACTGGGTGGGCTTGGAAACACAGGCCGAATTTGAGAAGTCCCCTTAACTATGAGAGTACACAAGATGTAAAGGACTTTCTTTCACACCAGCAGGCTCAACGGGTGCATGGTAGTTGACGTAATTGATATACGGGCTTGTATAGCACTGGGGCATTTGTAGGAGTTAACAAAAAGTAAATAGGGGGCTGAGTGGTCTCGAGGTACGGTGTCCGTCTTGAGTGCTGGAGGTCCCGGGTTCTAGCCCGGCGAGGGCCGGGATGTTTTCACTTGTACTTCTAATAAAAATATTTCCCCTGGTCTCTGGGTAGTGAGATCGGACGCCCGTGTGTATTGTTGCGCACGTAAAACATCCTTTGGCAGTTGGAAATCGAAAAAGAGTAGCCTAACGGCGCTGCCCGGGCAAAATTTCTAGTTTAAAACCTACCCAAAGTATTTCAGGACCCTCGCCGGTGCTACCGAGTCCGTGCACTGAGCTGAGATTCTCCGGACTCAGGCTTGAGTTAGGAGTAGAACGGAGAAACTTATGGGTTACACCCGTGTGTCGTGATGTTGATCCGTCGACTAAACTAAACTAACATCAATTACACTTTATCAGATTCACTGCCAAAGAAAAAGTAGGTTTAGACCAAATAAAAATGGGAAGTACTGGTGTGTCATATTTATTACCTAAAAGTTGATAATATGGCAGCAAACACGTTGCATTATTTTTTTCCCCCGCATATCCTTTACAGGACATCGCTGTCAACAGCAGCATCTTTCAGCTGTATGTTGATTTCTTGGCAAGATTACGCTCAGTAGTTTGCCATTGCTTTCTGAGCGGCCGGCTCAGTTATCCCGCAAGTCACCAGCGGGGGTTGAACCGCTTCCAGACTCTGCGTGATAAACGGGATTACGGAGAAAGTGTTGTAACCCCTCGGCCAGAGAGACCGGCCGTTGCATTATATATCACATTAAATGGAGTTGCTTAGGGAAAACTACTACATTGATATTTTAAATGAGACATTTCACAATGACAACATTTAGGCGATACATAAGTCCATGGCACATACGGGAAGTCACTTTAAGATGATTAATTATCCCATGACATTTAATCAGTTAACACAAAACTTAGAATGTTCAATTCTGACGTTAAATCAGCACAACTGTATGGATCAGAAACACAACAACAACAAAGACGATTACAAATTAATTACACACATTCACTAACTGGTAATCATCATCAAGTGCCCTGCCAGCTGGCGTAGGCGTTCATGGCTCTCCACAGATCGCAGTCATTGGTGTTCTGGTTCAACTCTGCTGATGATATTCCTCCATGCCACCGTCTCAATCCGTCCAGCATCATTTCTCTTGGTCTGCATCTGCCTCTCTTCCCCTCGATCTTTCCAGTTGGTCTTCTTCTTCTTCTTCTTCTTCTTCTTCTTCTTCTTCTTCTTCTTCTTCTTCTTCTTCTTCTTCTTCTTCTTCTTCTTCTTCTTCTTCTTCTTCTTCTGCTTCTGCGTTCATCCGGAGTCTTTTTTTTCTTCTTTTTGGATGCGATTGTGTTGTGCCTATTTACAACGAACTTCGATACTGCGTATTTAGGCCGACACATCCGACTTCTATGGGCATTTGTTGACCGGGTTAACCTTCCCGGGGATATTTCCAGTTGTTACAATGTTCTCCAATGCCTCTCTTCTCATCACATGACCATAGAAAGCTGTTTGTCTCTTTCTTATTGTTGCATATAATGTTCTAGTTTAATTAGCCTCTTTCAGGCAATCTTTGTTAGTTACTCTGGCAGTCCAAGAAATTCGCAATATTCGTCTCAAAAACCACATCTCTGTTGCTTCCAAGTTCTTCCTAACTTGCTCATTTACATTACAAGATTCACTGCCATATCACAAAACTGGTTCTATATAGCATTTCAGCACTCTCTTTCTTACCTTAATTGATAGTGACTTATTGCATAAGACACGATACTCTTCATTTTCTGAAATGCGGCTTTTGCCTGCCGTATTCTTATCTTGCTTATGATCGAGAGGTTTTCCGGAAAATTGTTATGGGAGCGAGGTTCTGCAAAGGACATGCTACTGAATGAATGAATGAATGAATGAATGAATGAATTCTACTCTTAATTTCTGTTGTACATCTTCCATCTAATGTTATAAATTCCTCTAGGTATTTAAAATTATCCATTTGGTTAAGAATTATGACTTCTTTTTCTCTGCCACAATTTGGTGTCACCACTTTCTTTGATATCACCATTGTTACTGCTTTCTTGATATTCAAGGAGAGTCTTTTCTCTGCACCCTTTGTTACACTAATTGGTGCCTGTGCAAAAAAAGAAGGAATATTATAGTATGACATAATCACCAATGTGGAGCTCATGGAGAGAACTAGACAAATACTATTGAACCAAGAGGTGAAGGAATGACGCAGACGTTGAATATGACATACACTGGGAACACATGAGAATAACTAGAAAATCTTTTAACTGCAATAATCTCAACAGAAATACACGGCGACCTAACACACGGAGAAGCGAAGTGGTGACCGACATGAGTACACGGGGAGCATATGGATGGAGGTGCATAGGGCAGCTAAGGATAAAAGGCCTTGGAATGAATTGATTTGATTGATTGATTGATTTAGGAACCGACATCACAGCATTTGGGGCATCCCCATAAGCGCTCCGTCCCCATCCTCAGAAACCAGCGAAGAGTTCCAACACTAATAGTTCCAGTAGCAATCTGATTATATGTCCGTCTCACCTTTCCTCTGAGCATCGAGGGCCTACCTCCCAATGGGGGCCTTGGAATGCCCTGATTTAGGGCCTACATCCCAATGAGGTTTTTGGAACGCTTTAATTGAAGGTCTATGTACCAATGGGGGATTTGAAGTGCGTTAATTGAAGACCCATATCCCAATGGGGGATTCGGAATGCGTTAATTGAAGACCTATGTCCCAATTGGGGATTTGGAATGCGTTAATTGAAGACCTATGTCCCAATGGGAGATTTGGAATGCGAAAATTAAAGGCCTATGCCCCTGTGGGGATATTGGAATGCGTTGTTCGAGAGCCCATACCCCAATGTGGCCTAAAGGGTTAAAGATGAAAATGTATTGGGCTTACAACGCTAGACTCATATTTCTACAGACCACTGGGCACTGGGTGTGGACTGTGATCAGTATCAAACCGGCCCCTTTTACTTCCCACAACAATTCCTGGAAGCCATCTTAGGCTGGCACGACCTTGCAGCTCTGGTCAATTTTAAAAATTAGAATCCATTCGATGCGCATCGAACCCTAGACCATTGGGTCGGCAGGCGAGCGGCTAACCATTACATCACGTGCCTCCTTTCATTATGAGTACTCATATTTAATTCCCCCCCCCCCCCTTTTTGCACCGTGGTTTCCCTGATATTGATAATTCAGGATGTTACCATTTGTAAGCTGATAGTCTAATCAACAGAGTGGTGTCTATACACGAAATTGATAGTTCAGAATGTTACCAGTTGCAAGCTGATAATCTAAACAGCAAAATAATGTCTATGCAAGAAAACTGTTTTTCCATTATCTCACAAATTGGACACTTGGTACCGCTTTTGTAGTCTAGTAATGTTGCCATGAATATACAGATATTCTTCTCTCTCTTAATATTGCATGTCCTTTGCAGAACTTTTGAACATCATTTTGATTTTTTTTGGGAAATTTTACGTTGAGTAGTTTGCAGAATAGAATTATTACATACTAATTGTAGGTGGTATTTATCAAGCGGTGTGCTTTGTCGGTAGTTGATTACACCACGCGGATCTCTCCAAGAGTACGCCTATGGTAAGTTCACCATTTCAACACGAATGGAGGTGAGGATTCTCACGATGACTGTTCTGGTCTTTGGGAGTCTTCTTCTTCTTTCGTTCGCCTAAATTATGTTTATAACTGCAATGTTGTCTCTTGTATGAATCTAACAGTCTTTTTTAGTTCATTCAGCGGTCCATAGAGTTTATCTTCCACTGTTGTCTCTCTAGGCCAGAAGGTTCGCCTGGATATGTTGTAGTTTGGGCAATCCTGGAGTATGTGCTCTGCTGTCTGCGACGCCAAACCACATGTGCACATGGCTGAGTCACCAATCTTGAATTTTGTATACATGTCTTTGGGAGTGTTTATGCTGAACGTTTATTGTCAGGTCTTAGTCAGATATGCTAGTCAGGTATTAGTCAGATATGTTAATGGGGTCATACTCAGATATGTTAGTCAGGACTTAGTCAGATATGATTAAGCTACCGTAAGACAGTAGACGGTACTACCTGCTTTCTGTTAGCGCCGAATGTTGGGCGGTGCTTACCAAACCCGACACCCCACATTGTACCAACAGTTTCGGGTGCAGGAGTACAATTGTACAAGCCTTACCCTGTTGCGAGGAAATGAAACAAAGACTAAATGTCATGGCAGGGCAGACCAGGTCCTAAGCCTTGGTCAGCAACTGGTCTTAGATCGAAGCTCCGATATGTGGACAATTAGAGCAATACTTTACTGATCCGGCAGCGTCTGCAGCTGTTATTGTTCCAGTTTAGTTTTAGTCGACGGATCAACATCACGGCACACGGGTGTAACCTATAAGTGCCCCGTTCTCCTCCAAACTCAAGCCTAAGTCTGGAGAAACTCAGCTCAGTGCACGAAATCCGTAGCACCGGCGAGGATCCTGAAATACTTTGGGTAGATTTTTAAACTCGGAATTTTGCCCGGCCAGCGCCGTTAGGCTACTCTTTTTCGATTTCCAACTGCCAAGGGATTTTTTACGTGCGCAACAATACACACGGGTGTCCGATCTCACTACCCACAGACCAGGGAACATTTTATTACACGTGAAAAAATCCCGGTCCTCACCGAGGTTTGAACCCGATTTGGACCTCCAGCAGTCGAGGCGGACACCATGCCTCGAGACCACTCAGCCCCCCCCCCACCCCCGCCGATGTTATTGTTCCAGATGTGTCGGAATTACCTTTCCTCTAGAGTAAACTAGGCAGACAGAGATGTGAGCTTTGCTGCTTGGGCAACACATGATCTCTAGAATTCAGCCCAGGCTTTGTGCCATGGAAAGGTATAACTCCACCCCTGGCCCGTCAAAAGGTGTTGGCATTGATGGATCTCCACGGATCTCGGCCTTTCGAGTTCTGGATCAATTCTGTTTGAGTCATTCTCCAATGTCTCCGAGTTAGGATATCCAGCTTCATTTCTCTTTTCTGCCCTCGCCTCTCCTGACTTTGATCTTTCCAGTTGTCACGGAATCTTCCAACTGGATTGTTTAAAAAATGCATGACTAGACTACAGAAAACTGATGCTATCTTAAAGTTAATTGTAAATACGTTCATTAGCCTTGTTTTAAATAAAATTAGAGACAGACTTACGGATGGACAGACAGACAGACAGCCAGATAGAGGTTCCTAGATAGAGAGAAAGCCAGACAGACATTCAGACAGGCGACGAAAAGACAGATTGAACGAAAGAATGAACAAACTTTATTTTCAAAGGTTTAAGAATTGGTCACAAAGGCCCGTCTAACATTCTGCGCTTCTGTCTGTCTCATTCATACATTATTTCATCCATAAATCACTTATGAGGCTAACCGAGAACAACATTAACAATATCAATATAAGCATTATATAGGCATGAGAAAAGCGCAAAAATCATTACTATATGTCTCATTAATATTAACTAATGATGTGGCAATTGTTGTTAGCTATGGGGGACATACTGTACTGCCAACAGGTTGCCGTCTGTTACATTGGAGTTTTATTATTATTATTATTATTATTATTATTATTATTATTATTATTATTATTATTATTATTATTATTATTATAATAAAGGGGGAAGGTATTCTGTATTGAAATAGTATTCGAAAATCAGACGGGCAGACAGACGGACAGGCGGAAAGACAGCGGACAGGCGGACAGACAGACGGACGGACAGGCGGGCAGATGATTGAAGCAATTAAAGGGTGGACTTGATGGACAAATTAAGAGGCCGATGAACGGAATGGATGGATGGATGCATGGGTGGATGGGCGGATGAATGGATGGATGGGTGGATGAATGGATGGAAGGATAGATGGATGGATGGGTGGATGGATGGGTAGATGAATGGATGGATGGATGAATGGAAGGAAAGTAGGATGGATGCGTGGATGGAGTAATGCAAGGATGGGTGGGTGGATGGATGGATGGATGGGTGGATGAATTGATGGATGGGTGGGTGGATGGATGGAGACACAACTTACCATAAATGGATGAATAGAAAGTATAGATTGATGGATGTATGGATGAATGGATGGGTTTATCAATGGCTGGATGGACAGACAAATAAACTGACGGAAATGTGTGCTGGATTTATGCTCACAATTCGAACACTTGTAGCCACAGAAACAAGTAGCCACGGAAAAAGGTAGTCACAAAAACAGGTAGTAACGAAAACAGGTAGCAACGGAAACAGGTAGCCACAGAAACAGGTAGCCGCTGACAATGGCTATGAGTGGGTATTCTGTCAATATTCAAAGTCCCAGGTGATTTCAGGTGGTTAAATAGACCTTGCTAATGATGAAACCTTGTCGTGGTATCTAGCTGGCCGAGGGTCGAAACATAATCGTTTCTTAACTGAGACGCCGCTGTCACAATGAGGCGGCGTGTTCCAATCACGGCAGGCATACCTCTAGCTTGGTATTGTTATTTATATTGTCTAGTCTGTGCTGTGACGTCTATTTCTTCTTATCATGAGTTGAGGTGAGTTAAGTTGAGTTGAGCTAAGAACTGACATCACTGCACTCAGGACATCTTCATACGTGCTCCGCCCCCTCGTTCAACGGCCAGCGAAGAGTCATACTACTAATCGTTCCCACCGCTATCTGATTTAAAGTTCTCCTGCTCTTCCCTCTCAGTTTTGAGATTCTTCCAGAACCCCTGCCGATCCCCCGCAATTTCATTCTTTCCACATACTGGGCCCTCAATCTATTTCGCCGCCTTCTCCACCTGGTCCCTACAGGCGCATGACCCTTGTCCATAGGTAATGGACCATCAAGAGGTGCATTCCCTGCCAGCCTGTCAGCCTGTTCATTCCACTGAACCCCCGCATGACCGGGGCATCTTCTTATCCCACACTATATGTAAGTAAGCAAAGGACCTTTTTACATTTCTTAAGATGTATTCGGCATATGGTGCTAAACCCATTTTAAAATATATCTGTCGGCACTCTGAAATGGGTTAGTTAGTTAAATAGTTGCAGTTCCAACTTCATAACAATGGGTCACAGTGGGTGGTATAGTCAGTATCCCGCTGGTTGCTTTTACTTCCTAATACATATCCCGGTTCCCCTTTTTTAGGCTGGGTCAACCCAACCGCTGGGTCAATTTTACAAAGCCGCTCATATGTGGATTACAATCCATGACTACCGGGCCAGCAAGCCATAATACTACTGTAAGTGCCAATCATTAATGTATTTCTCATGATGTATCAATGATCACTGTGGTTCCCAAGTAACTGATAATTCTTTATATTACCATTGGTTAAATAAGAGTTAAAGCCATATTATGGTGTCTGATAACAATGGTGTTCTCGGAGGTAAATTAAGAGATAGAGCCATATTCTAGTTCTGACAACGAATGGTGTTCACTAAGGATTAAAGTCATAATCTGGTGTCTGACAACAAATGATGTTCTCGGAGATAAACGAACAGTTAGAGCCATAATCTGGTGTCTGACAACGAATGGTGTTCACAGAGGTACATTAAGAGTTAGAGCCATATTCTGGTGTTTGACATCGAATGGTGTCATTAGTCGAATGGTGTTCAGTAAGGGTTAAAATCATATTCTGATGTCTGACAACAAATGATGTTCACGGAGATAAGCTAAGAGTTAAAGCCATATTCTAGTGTTTGACAACAGTTGGTGTTAAAAGAGGTAAATTAAGAGTTAGAGCCATATTCTGGTGTTTGACAATAAATGGTGTTCACTGAGGTAAACTAAGAGTTAAAGCCATACTCTTGTGTTTGACAACAAATGGTGTTCACGGAGGTAAACTAAGCGTTAAAGCCATATTCTGGTGTCTGACAACAAGTGGTGTTCACGGAAGCCATCTCCGCAGCCTCGAGCCGTAGTTTTAGATCGTGAATTTTCAACGGTCCCTATGGACCCAGTTGTGAACATCGGGCGTGGAGTTGGAAATCACACCTGTTGTGTCTGCCTCTGCAGGGAAATTCCATGATTGTCCTCTCCATAAAAATGATAAATTGGATATTTGTATGTTACGGTAATGTTTTAATTAATATGAAAATAGACCCATGGAGTGCGTAATAAAGATGTTGTTTAAAACGTGAGTTGTTATATTAGGGTTTATTCCACCAGACAGACTTCTTTGAGAGCGCGTCGACGGGTCTGTGTTGCTGCTATAATAATGAGGACTGCCATTTTGATGCTGGCTGCTGTGAGCCTTAGGAATGCTGATGCAGAAAGTAAGATGTTAAATAGTAATGTAGGTTGCAAGGTCAGCATGGCCGAATGGATAAGAACGCCTGTTATTAAACATCCGGTGAGCTGATGCCGCGGTAAGGGTTTAGTTGGATTTAAATGTTGACTTCTTGTCCTTGATTTTGGGACGTAAATTACAAGCACCTCTGAAGTTATAGAGGGTTCGCCTGATGGCGAAGGGCACCGGTAAAAGGGGAAGCTGGCCAGCAGTCAAAATCAGTCCAGTTCACTCACTGGTACTAGCCACTAGTGGTAGTAATACCCTGTGTGTGGACTACGATTGAGTTCAATGCGAGTGAGCGCAAAACAAGTAAACAGAAGAACAAACAGTGGTTCGGAAAATCAATAACACATTATTGTTTTATTTTATTGTTTTATTTTATTGTTTTGTTTTATTATTGTATATTGTATATCAATTACGTAGTAAATCATAAACAAAACAAAATAGGGTTAATGGAGACGTCCTGCAAAGGACATCAACTAACTTTTCTAAAAAAATAAATACAGTATAGCCAGCGGAGCTCGGCGAGACTCTCGTTGAACTGAGGCGGGAAAACGAATGAGCAAAAATATAAGTAGGAGGTGTAACCACTGGAAGCAGACAAGTGAATATGTTGACCAAAATCGTTGTGCACCGACACAAAGTTAGCAACACCGTGGAAGAAGTGGTATATTAAACTCTACCGCGGAGCAAGCACGACAGAAAGCTTCCGATAGTCGCTTCCGATTGTCTCCGGGGATGGGCGCACCTGGATATGGCTCCCGGATGTCTTTCTCCTGTGGTAAATTTACTTCCTGAGTTAGTTAGTTAGTTAGTCGACAGATCATCCTCGTTGCACATCGAACCATTCAGTCCATAAGTGCTCGGATCCCCTCCTCAGCAAATCCCGCAGCGTGTAGCGGCTAACGACGCCAGTTCTGTGTTGGTTTATCAATCTTCTTTGGCTTCCTGCGTAGTGTTCTTGTTTGGCCACCCCTCTTTTAATTTGCTGCCTGAGTCCCAGCCTCAAGACGTTTTAATCGTTGTTGGCACTTACCTCACAAATGCAACGCCGTGTGTGCCTACCCACAAGCCAGTCCCTCCCCAGGGAGGCGAACACTGTACACCAGGTGCAACGCGATCTGCCTAAATTATCCCAGCAACTTCACTTCGACAGTGAGAAAGTAAGCTCATTTCTCCACGGACAGTTTTGCCTCTATCGTCGCCTCTACATTGTAGATTCACTAGATCGCAACAGACATTGAAAACAAATGTTTTGCGTATCCTTTACAGGACATCGCGGTCAACATCAGCATCTTTCAGCTGATTGTTGAATTCTTGGCAAGATTACGCTCAGTAGTTTGCCCTTGCTTTCTGAGCGACCGGCTCCATACTCTCATGAGTCACTGGCGCGACTCGAACTGCTTCCAATTTTCGTGCGCTCACGTCAACCACGAGAGTATTTGGGGTTACGGAGAAAGCTGCTAACCCCTCGACCAGAGAGACCGGCCAACAGACATTACTGCAGACGTATTGCCTTCTTCGCACCCTGGTCGCAGATCAGAAGTCTGCCCTCCCGCAAGCACTTAGATGCAGCCAGCTCTTCCTCAAGGGAATTTATTATAGGCTTGGGCTTCTCTTTCCCCACCCCGTCCCAACTGCTGAGCACTGTACCACTATGAGCGACCACTAACTGTCGCCTGGTTGAAGTGGTTGGACTTCAGATGACATTTCTTGATGCCGGTGAAAGCCACAGTATAGTATTTCGAACACTCGACGTCGCTCTAGGCTCAAATTCACTTTAGATGTACACAGATTGTATGTATGTGTTTATGCATGTGCGTGTGTACGTGTGTCTGCCTGCCTGTCTCATAACATGGTAATATGCATTGTTTATGTTTACAACAATCATTTGACATTGTTTATTTCCTATGTCAATGTAACATGCACAATGATGAACGAAAGATGAGTGATTGGAATGGGCGAATGTAAAACCCAATTTGTGAACCTTTGGAAATAAAGTCCGTTCGTTCGTTCGTTCGTTCGTTCGTTCGTTCGTTCGTTCGTTCGTTCTTGCTTGGCGGGGTAGCTGTTAGGTGGACATGAGACAAGCTCGGTTTTGCTTGGGTGTGTGACAAGTTAGTGGCTGAGGTGTGCTTGTGTGTCGGACTTGTTAGTGGCTGAGGTGTGCTTGGGTGTGGGACAAGTTAGTGGCTGAGGTGTGCTTGGGTGTGGGACAAGTTAGTGGCTGAGGTGTGCTTGTGTGTGGGACAAGTTAGTGGCTGAGGTGTGCTTGTGTGTGGGACATGTTAGTAGCTGAGGTGTGCTTGTGTGTCGGACTTGTTAGTGGCTGAGGTGTGCTTGGGTGTGGGACAAGTTAGTGGCTGAGGTGTGCTTGTGTGTGGGACAAGTTAGTGGCTGAGGTGTGCTTGGGAGTGGGATAAGTTAGTGGCTGAGGTGTGCTTGTGTGTGGGACAAGTTAGTGGCTGAGGTGTGCTTGTGTGTGGGACAAGTTAGTGGCTGAGGTGTGCTTGGGAGTGGGATAAGTTAGTGGCTGAAGTGTGCTTGGGTATAGGTCATGTTATAATTTGCACTACATTGACAGGCGAGGACCAGTTATTGCATCAATATGTCCCACTGATCGTTTCATTTGTGTATGTATACGCTCGTATGTATGTGTGTGTGTGTGTGTGTGTGTGTGTGTGTGTGTGTGTGTGTGTGTGTGTATGTATACGCGCGTCTATGTTTCTGTCTGTCTGTATGTCTGTGTATAACGTATAGCATACATTATTTCAGATTACCCCCGGAAGTCCTGGGACTTCATTGCCACATACAGTGGTGTGTATACCAACAAGCCAAGAATTAACGAAGGCTTCACCAACCACACTACAATTACTGCCATTGCCAAACCAGTGACCGCCCCAGCTATTGGCCAGGTAACCAAGATATCAGTTCAAATTCCTTGTTCCTCACCAGTATCTTAATTCTCACACTCTACTTGCTACAATGATCGACATTCAGTGTCTTATATCTACCACTCTAATTGCTAAAATGATCGACTTGTAACATCTTATCTCTCAAACTTTACTTACTACGATGTTCGACTATCAGCATCTTATCTCTCACACTCTACTTGCTACAATGTTCGACTACCACTGTCTTATCTCTCACACTCTACTCACTACAATGCAATGATCGACTACCAGTATCTTATCTTTCACATTCTACTTGCTACAATGTTCAACTATCACTGTCTTATCTCTTACATTCTACTTATTACAATGTTAGACTACCAGTGTTTTATCCCTCACTCTCTACTTACTACAATGTTCGACTACCAGCATCTTATCTCTCACACTCTGCTTACTACAATGTTCGCATATCGGTGTCTTATCTCTAACACTCTGATTGCTACAATGATAGACTACCAACATCTTATCTCTGACACTCTACTTGCTACAATGTTCGACTACAAGTATCTTATCTCTGACACTCTACTTGCTACAATGATCGACTACCAGTATCTTATCTCTCACACTCTACTTACTACAATGTTCGACTACCAGTATCTTATCTCTCACACTCTACTTACTACAATGTTAGACTACCAGTATCTTATCTCTCACACTCTACTTACTACAATGATAGACTACCAGTATCTTATCTCTCACACTCTACTTACTACAATGATTAGACTACCAGTATCTTATCTCTCACTACTCTACTTACTACAATGATTCGACTACCAGTATCTTATCTCTCACTACTCTACTTACTACAATGATCGACTACCAGTATCTTATCTCTCACTACTCTACTTACTACAATGATCTACTACCAGTGTCTTATCTCTCACACTCTACTTACTACAATGATCGACTTCCAGTGTCTTATCTCTCACACTCTGCTTACTACAATGATCGGCTACTAGTGCTTCATCTCGTACACTCTACTTACTACAATGATCTTATCTCTCACATTCTACTTACTACAATGATCGACTACCAGTATCTTATCTTTTATACTCTACTTGCTACAACGATCCGCTACAAATTCCCCGTCACTGACATATATGTTTTACAATGATAATTTACAAACTCCTTATCTTTAGCATTTTACATACTACAGCTACCAACTACAAATTCATCGCCTGTTGATTACAATGATCAACTCAAACAAACCATCTCCTTATTACAATAACATGCAAATAACATTACCCCTATTAATATCTCCCAACTATTCCCAATACCAATCTCCTGGCAATTAGCCCTCCCAATCTCCCAGCTATCCCCCACCTCCATACCAATCTCCATATTACTTTAACTGTTCAATCTCCATATTACTTTAACTTTACAATCTCCATATTACTTTAACTGTTCAATCTCCATATTACTTTAACGTTACAATCTCCATATTACTTTAACTTTACAATCTCCATATTATTTTAACTTTACAATCTCCATATTACTTTAACTTTACAATCTCCATATTACTTTAATTTTACAATCTCCATATTATTTAACTTTACAATCTCCATATTACGTTAACTTTACAATCTCCATATTATTTAACTGTACAATCTCCATATTACTTTAACTGTTCAATCTTCATATTACTTTAACTGTACGATCTCCATATAACTTTAACTGTTCAATCTCCATATTACTTTAACTTTACAATCTCCATATTACTTTATTATTTTATTATTCATTTTATATATTTATTGATTGCTTCTGATTTTGGATTTTCACCTGTATTCCGGTATACGACGGATCTCCTTGCAAGGTAGTGCAACCTGTTTGTGGTTAGTACGTTTCTTCTCGGAGGAGCTTAATATACCTATTTGTTTCCAATTCATACTTTAACTTTACAATCCCCATATTACTTTAACTTTACAATCTCCATATTACTTTAACTTTACAAACTCCATAATACTTTAACTTTACAATCCTCATATTACTTTAACTGTACAATCTCCGTATTACTTTAACTTTACAATCTCCGTATTACTTTAACTTTACATTCTTATATTCTGCTGAACCTATTTATTATCTGGACAAAAGATGATAGGATACTGCTTCAGGAAAATTTAATTAAATCACAAACAGCCAATAAGGGCTGAGGGAGACTGCAAAGCCATGCAAAGAATAAGTAATGTGTACACACATGATAAACTGCGTTAAAATCTGCCCATTTTGCCGATGTTTCAGGGCCCAATGATGGTGTTGGAAGTCGAAGAAGACGATAGGTTGGAATTCCGCCATCTGATTGTAGCCTCCGATGTTGAAGAGAGTGTTGTGAAATTAACACTGTACAATTTTACTGGTGGAAATACTGCGGGGTTTGTCTACTCATGTCACTGTTCTCAATTGTTGTTATTTATTTATTATTATTTTGTTTGTTAGTTTTGTTGTTGTTTTTGTTGTTGTTTTCTTGCGGTTACTCTCTTTGAACTCAAGCGTAGTCCATACACTCTAATTCTAGTAGTGCTGGACTGAATTTTACGTGTGGATTAGCTTTCCCTATTAACAGTGTCCTACGCCATCAGGCGAACCCATTCCGATTTCAGAGGTATTTGTAATTTACGTAATTTAAGTCAAGGACGAGAGGTCAACATTTTAGTTAATCTGTCCGGTGTAGGGGTTGAACCATTGTCATCACCACACCGGACACTTAAGAACGTGAGTTCTTATCCATTCGACCAGGCTGACCTTCGTAATTTATTTATGTAACTTCTTCCGAAGTCGGAGAGTATCTGCCTGCACGGCGAGGAACCACCAGTCTGCACACCAATAAGCCAGACATGGGAGAACGGATACTCACGCAAGCCTCAGGTCTTGTATGACATAACACTGATGTTGGACAACAGGATGTCTTCATCCGACATACAGGACTTCACGCTGAAATTCAAAGCCGCGAACGCAAGCCAGCAAGCAAGCATTTATGTAACTTGCTCAACATTCCGTTGAAATCTCAATATATGTACTGGCACCTTGCCGTTTTGGCAGCTCAACATTCAGTTGAAATTTTTTCA
>JACEFZ010001102.1:0-16257 GCA_014155875.1 Cepaea nemoralis | reverse complement strand
AAATCGGGGGGATTTTTTTGGGAAAAGGCCTTAGGTTCGTACCGGAATACGATCAGTGTTGCCAGTAGGGGGTTGGGCTCAATTTTTTAAAACCTCAACCCCAAAACTACCAAATAAATTATGCTTTAATGCGTTAATTGTGTAAAATACAACAACATCAAAGATAAAAAAAATACAAAAAGGCAAACACCCCACCTTACCGATTGCCTTAATGGCTTTAGTGTTGGATGTTAGCGTAACTACTGGGGGATATGGGGAATGCCATGATCGTGATGGATGAGGGTTCGACGCATGCATTCATCATCTCCCAAAAAAGGGGAAAAAAAAGACGGCCACCTATTCCTCCGTGCATTATGGCCCCCACAATGTGATGACCGTAGCACATCAAAGACCTATAACAGGTTCCTGCCAAATGCCTGCCAGGGTTTCCCTGTTGTTCTTTCCACTTTTGTGTAATAAGTGATCACTGCATGGTCTCCCCTGTTGTTCTTCTCTACTTTGTGTAATAACGCATCACTTCAGGCTTTCCCTGTTGTCTTCTCATACTTTGTTGTAATACGGATCACTGCAGGTGGTCCCGGTTGTTCTTCTCTACTTTGTGTAATAAGGATTCACTGCAGGCTTTCCCTGTTGTTCTTCTTCTACTTTGTTAATAAGGATCACTTCAGGGTTTCCCTTGTTGTTCTTCTCTACTTTGTGTAATAAGGATCACTGCAGGGTGTCCTGTTGTTCTTCTCTACTTTGTGTAATAAGGATCACTGCAGGTTTCCTGTTGTTCTTCTCTACTTTGTGTAATAAGGATCACTTCAGGGTTTCCTTGTTGTTCTTCTCTACTTTGTGTAATAAGGATCACTTCAGGGTTTCCTTGTTGTTCTTCTCTACTTTGTGTAATAAGGATCACTTCAGGGTTTCCTTGTTGTTCTTCTCTACTTTGTGTAATAAGGATCACTTCAGGGTTTCCTTGTTGTTCTTCTCCACTTTGTGTAATAAGGATCACTGCATGGTGTCCCTGTTGTTCTTCTCTACTTTGTGTAATAAGCATCACTTCAGGCTTTCCCTGTTGTTCTTCATTACTTTGTGTAATACGGATCACTGCAGGGTGTCCCTGTTGTTCTTCTCTACTTTGTGTAATAAGGATCACTGCAGGGTTTCCCTTGTTGTTCTTCTCTACTTTGTGTAATAAGGATCACTTCAGGGTGTCCCTGTTGTTCTTCTCCTACTTTGTGTAATAAGAATCACTTCAGGGTTTCCTTGTTGTTCTTCTCTACTTTGTGTAATAAGGATCACTTCAGAGTTTCCTTGTTGTTCTTCTCTACTTTGTGTAATAAGGATCACTTCAGGGTTTCCTTGTTGTTCTTCTCTACTTTGTGTAATAAGGATCACTTCAGGGTGTCCCTGTTGTTCTTCTCTACTTTGTGTAATAAGGATCACTTCAGGGTGTCCCTGTTGTTCTTCTCTACTTTGTGTAATAAGGATCACTTCAGGCTTTCCCTGTTGTTCTTCTCCACTTTGTGTAATAAGGATCACTTCAGGGTGTCCCTGTTGTTCTTCTCTACTTTGTGTAATAAGGATCACTTCAGGGTGTCCCTTGTTGTTCTTCTCTACTTTGTGTAATAAGGATCACTTCAGGGTTTCCTGTTGTTCTTCTCTACTGTTGTGTAATAAGGATCACTTCAGGCTTTCCTGTTGTTCTTCACTATGTTTGTAATAAGGATCACTTCAGGTTTTCCCCTGTTGTTCTTCACTATGTTATGTAATAAGGATCACTGCAGCAACAACAGCCAACCATGCAGTGGTCTAACCCAAAGATGGGTCTGTGAGCACAATTATTTACCTGTTGAAAATCAAATCTGTTTGAGGGTACTTCCCATATCTGGAGGTATGAGTTGCAGGTATGGGGGTCTTGGGTCCTGGAACGCTCTATTGAGAGGGAAAAAATTGTCCAATTTCTCGCCGAAAATACAACCTTCAAATCCCCGGGTTTGTATTGGGCGTATCTGGAAAATGGATAAAATAATTAAATGAAAGAAATCAGGTCAAACACAAAATTCTGCTGCTGTAAAAGTTTAAGTATGGTCTTTTCTGCTGAATGTGTGAGACTCTGAACAATGATGAATGAAAAAGTGTAGACACTGAAGGCAACAGACATGTAATTTCTCAGAAGAAATTTAAACATCAGGACAGAGAAGAAAACAAACACTGAGGATGTTTAGGGAGAGAAAAACAAGTCTGTATCCCTTTTTGTTTCACTCTCCAAAACCATGGTTGCCTACACTGCATCCATCGCCTTGATTTCCTACTTTGCATTGAAAACACCCCTTGTGATATTTTTTTCTGATTTTTTACAGTTCTTCAAACAGACTCTATGCCATTATAAAATTTCCTCAATACTCTCTTCACTGCATTCAATAACAACCTAGGCCTAATCGCTGCAGTCTGTTAACATATATAAAAAAAAATAAAACAAACAAAACAGGAAAGGAAAGAAACAAATGTCTTGAAATACCAATCAGGGATAGGAATGTTGAGAAATGAGGCAAAATATGAACTGTAGGACAAAGTGACAGCTCTGGCACTGGCACACCTAAAAATAGCATTCAATATAAATTTAAAAAAAAATAACCATCAAAGCATTAAGCTTCATTGAAAACAGAAATATCATGATCATAAATTAGCCAAAAATGTACAAAAGACAACGGGAAAAGGAAATTTTTTAAAAAAATCACAAGAACAACCCCATTGCAATTATAACTAAATTTGCATTGCATACATCTAAAATTCTCAATATCATTGCACCTTTCCGTCTTGACAGACGATAGTTTGGTACATTGTGCTTCAAAAAGGCTTAATAACTACGATCCATGGCGGTGGCGAGTGTGGCTGGTAAGGCCAATTCTTGCTGCAAATGTTTGCCCACAGTAGGTGCATGTGAAAACATGGTCATTTCCACCATTTTGCACCATCTTACGTCTCTCACGCTCTGTGTGTGCTTTATCTGCAATCATTTTCTCCTTTGTCTTTATTCCATTTCTGATAGTTGCCCTCCATGCAACACGTTCAGCGGCGACGTGCTCCCAATGTGCATTATCAATGCCTGTATCAATCATGTCCCGCTTACACACATCTTTGTATCGTAGTAGAGGCCGACCCTGAGATCTCCTACCCGTCTGTAATTCACCAAAAAAGATGTCCTTTGGTATTCTACCATCATCCATCCTCCTAACGTGTCCTATCCATCTAAGTCTACGAAGACTGAGCATGGAATACACCGTCACACAACCTGATCTTTCCAATACTTCAGTATTTGTGATTTTGTCTTGCCACTTAATACCAAGTATTCTTCGCAGACACCGCATATGAAAGCTGTTTAAACGTTTCTCTTGGCGTGAGTAAGTTGTCCAGGTTTCACTGCCATAAAGAAGAGTACTAAGGACACAGGCTTGGTAGACGAGGACTTTTGTTTTGGCAGTAAGCTTCCTGTTCTCCCAGACTCTTTTTGCTAACATGTTCATTGTTGTTGCTGCCTTGCCAATCCTGATGTTGATTTCCTGATCGAGGGATAATTTGCTATTTACCTCTGATCCTAGATATGTAAAATGGTCTACTATCTCCAGTTCGGCGTCGTCAATAAAGATTGATGGTACACCATGTGCACCTTGTGACATAATCTGTGTCTTCTTTTTGTTAATTGTTAAACCAAATTCAGAACAAGCATTGGAGAATGCAGATAGTAGATGTTGTAATTCTTCCTCAGAGTGGGTCGTAATCGCAGCATCATCCGCAAAAAGCAACTCTCTGATTAGTACCCTGCTAATTTTGGTCTTGGCCTTCAATCTCTGAGCATTATAGAGGCCACCATCTGAGCGTGAGTGAATGTATATACCGTCATCCTGATCACGAAAGGCATATTTCAGTAGAAGTGAAAAGTATATCCCAAAGAGGGTGGGGGATAGTACACAACCTTGCTTAACTCCACTCTTGATTTCAAACTCTTCTGAAGTTGAGCCATCAAACTTGATTATACCCTTCATGCCTGTGTGGAACGATTCCACAATGGACAGAAGAGTTGGTGGGCAGCCAATCTTCTTTAGTGCTTTGAACAGACCCTCACGACTGACCAAATCGAATGCCTTTGTGAGGTCGATGAAGGCAATAAACAGTGGCTGATTTTGTTCCCGGCATTTTTCTTGCATCTGTCGCAATGAGAATATCATATCAATGGTAGGACCTGGTTCTGACGGAAGCCGCACTGTGATTCGGGGTAGACTTGATCTCCCAGGACTTGAAGTCTGCGCAGGACAATTCTGGCAAATACTTTCCCAACAATACACAGAAGTGAGATACCCCTATAGTTGTTACAGTCGCTCCGATCTCCCTTGTTCTTGTACAGCGTTATGATGTTTGAATCTTTGAAATCCTGTGGGACTTGTCCTTCTCGCCAGCATAGCTCTATTAGCTGGTGGATCTGTAGAGCGAGTGTGTCTTGCCCACTCCTGATTACCTCTATTGGAATCCCATCCTTACCTGGAGCCTTGCCAGATGCAAGCTCATTTATAGCACACTTAACTTCTGTTATAGTGGGAAGTGTGTCCAGATGGTCAAGAGTTGGTAGGGCCTCTATGGCGTTGAGGGCATCATTCGCTAGCTTGGTCTCACTTGAGTAAAGCTCTAAATAGTGCTCGACCTATCTATCCAGATGCTTTTTCTTATCAGTGATGATGTCTCCAGTCAAGGTTTTCAGCGGTGCACTTCTTTTGATCATTGGGCCACAGGCTTTCTTTATCCCTTCATACATGCTTCTGATGTTTCCCTTATCACTTGCGATTTGAATGGAGTCTAGCTGCTCATAGAACGTATCCTTCACATCATCAGAGGAAGCCAGTGTCGGTGCATATGCAGTGAGAATGGTGGCAAATCCACAAGAGGTTGCCAAGCGCAGTGATAATAATCTTTCATTACCTCCAGCTGGGATATCAATCATTCCCAGTAGCGAATTCTTCACTGCAAAGCCCACACCATGTTGCCTTTTTTCTGCCTGCTCTCTTCCCTTCCAAAAAAAGGTGTAATTGTTTTCCCTGAGTGACCCTTCCTCAGTGAGGCGAGTCTCCTGCAGGCCAGCAATATCAATGTTAAGACGATTGAGTTCAACATCAATCACAGCCGTTTTTCTCACATCGTCAATACTTGTCAAGTCAGTGGAAAATCGTGGACACATGGTTCTCACGTTCCAGGTTGCAAGCCGTAGCTTGAGGTTTCTATTATTCTTTTTATTAGTACCTGGTGCATTGGTTTTACAGCCAGCAATTCAGATTTTGTCCTAGCCCCAAGCACCCATTGAAGCAGGTAGGCTGTGGCGGATAAGCACCCAATTGGTCGGGGGCTGCCCAGCTTGAGGCGGGCGGTAGCTGATCAGTGACACCTGTAGGTGTCTCCCACCATCAGAGGCAACGCGTGGTGCCCCATGTCTACGCCAACTGACAAGGACTTATAACCTGTAACAGTTGCCTCTCGCTTTGATTCCGAGACCGATTAAGACCAGGGATGGAGTTATTGTCTCTCCATAGCACAAAGCCTGGGCTAAAATAAAGAAACCATGTGTTGCCCATGCAGCATGATCCCTCTCTCGGCCTGCCTAGTTCACTTCCAGAGGAAAGTTACACCTATAATCTGGAACAAGACAAGCTGCAGAAGCTGCCGGATCAGCAAAGCAATGCTCTAACTGTCCGCCTGTCGGAGCTTCAATCCTAGACCAGCTGCCAACCAAGGCCTAGGGCCTGATCTGCCCTGCCATGACTTATTTTGTCTTCGGGTTGCATTTCCTCGCACCAGGATAAGGCTAGTACCCTCCCAATTGCGCTCTTCCGCCCGAAGCCGTTGGCACAATGTGGGGTGTTGGGTTTGGTAAGTGCCGCCCAAAATTCGGCGCTGACAGAAAGCATGTAGTACCGTCTACTGTCATACGGTAGCTCAGTCATTTCTGACTAAGACCTGACTTTCTCAATAGAAAGTAATATAATTTCTCATCCTACAATTATTACAAGGAAGAGTAAACCTAGGAACCAAGACACAAGTAATTTATGAATATTCTCAAGTATAAGAAAACAATCAACAGCCAATTTGTAATTTTCTGATAATTCTACTTCCTATATCTGTGATGCCGGTCTCCCTGGTGAAGGGGTTAACGACGCTGTTCGTAATCCTGTATACTCTTGTGGGAAACACAGCTGCGCGAGATTTGGCAGCAGATCACATTCGCATTGGTTATTTGCGGGGGTATGTGAGCCAGTCATTCAGAAGCAATGGCAAACTACTGAACGTAAAAATTTGCCAGACATCAATCAGGCAGCTGAAAAATGATGGTGTGTGACTGCAATGTTCCTGTAAAGGATATGTATTTTTTAAAAATGTATGTGATATACTGAGTGCAGAGAATGTTCATTAGAAAAAAATAAACAGGTTAACAATGGAATTGTAATGAGTGAGGTATTTGCCATTGTTGCCATTAAAAAGACAAACACCAGAATTTTAATAAGCAAGATACTTGCCATTGGTGCCAATAAAAAGATATTTTGGATTGTCCAAAATGGTGTCAAAAGCTTTACTTGAATCACCCAAAAACTCGCCAAGCCTGTTCATAGTTGTCAACCCTAAGGGAAAAAAAAAGAGTAAAGTTAATGCCTATAGTAGATAGTGCCATTGAAGTGTGAAGTGTTATGTCTTTGAACATTCTAGGTCATGACATATTACTTACTAATCATATTTCATTCCTCGATAATTTCCAGAAAATTGTCTGGCCCCTGTTTATATGAGGTTGGGTTATCCCCAGAGCTGCACTAGACAGATTGGCTGGGTCTGCATTGCTGGGTGGTGTACTGGACAGATTGGCTGGGTCTGCATCGCTGGGTGGTGTACTGGACAGATTGGCTGGGTCTGCATCGCTGGGTGGTGTACTGGACAGATTGGCTGGGTCTGCATCGCTGGGTGGTGTACTAGACAGATTGGCTGGGTCTGCATCGCTGGGTGGTGTACTAGACAGATTGGCTGGGTCTGCATCGCTGGGTGGTGTACTGGACAGATTGGCTGGGTCTGCATCGCTGGGTGGTGTACTGGATAGATTGGCTGGGTCTGCATCGCTGGGTGGTGTACTGGACAGATTGGCTGGGTCCTGCATCGCTGGGTGGTGTACTTGGACAGATTGGCTGGGTCGCATCGCTGTGTGGTGTACTGACAGATTGGCTGGGTCTGCATCGCTGGGTGGTGTATTAGACAGATTGGCTGGGTCTGCATCGCTGGGTGGTGTACTGGACAGATTGGCTGGGTCTGCATCGCTGGGTGGTGTACTAGACAGATTGGCTGGGTCTGCATCGCTGGGTGGTGTACTGGACAGATTGGCTGGGTCTGCATCGCTGGGTGGTGTACTGGACAGATTTTCTCTTTTGCCCACTCAAACCCTGACTCTGGCTTCGCGCTGTGGTCACATTCTCAGAACGCCTGCCTTGCTAACTTGTGTCGACTAGGAAGTTCCCGATTGAGTGCACCTCACACAGCCATCTGAGACAACGAACGCCAGATGAGGGGTACATTATACTAACGGTTAATTAGACTACCGTGAGCCACTCAGATCACCAAACTTCATGCGGTTGGGATAAGTATTACAATATAGCTAGCACTCACCCACATTTGTCAGATATCTTCTTCTTCTTGTTCTTCTTCTTCTTGTTCTTCTTGTTCTTGTTCTTCTTGTTCTTCTTCTTCTTCTTCTTCTACTTCTTCTTCTTCTTCTTCTACTTCTTCTTCTTCTTCTTCTACTTCTTCTTCTGCGTTCATCCGGAGTTTTTTTTCCGGATGTGATTGCGTTGTGCCTGTTTACAGCAGAGCTGCGTTCTTGCGCTGTTAGGCCGATACACCCGACTTCTGTGGGCATTTGTTGACTGGGTTAACCTTCCCGGATTTGTCACATATGACCCCCTAAAAATGTCTTGAAACTTGAAAACAATTACAGCTGAAATTGCAGACATATTTCTTGTTTTAAAATGTAAATAAATAAATTCTGCAATCGTATGTGTTGTAATCTGGATGTGAATGAGCTAAGGAATATTGGAGATATCTTGGCAGGCATCTATTTTCACTGGTTGAGTAGCAAACAAGAGGTCAAGATAGTTACACCTTATTCTCCCTTGCTTTCCCAGAAGTCTGGCACATATTGTATGAAACTGAGTTTACTCCAGAGCCCTAATCCTTGTAAGGACTCAACTATGTCCTCTTTTCTTTCCCGTCTGACATCGTCAGCAAATGTCAAAATATATCCAATAAATACTTCCTCTGTTGTCAGTATCCAGTTTGTGTATGCACAGAAAAGCACTGGCAAAATGACAGATCCCTGTGATGTGTCCAGTGCAATAGTGCTCCAAGATCCATGTGAAGAGTGACCTTATGTTCATAAAAAACTGCTGCACTCCAGTTCACGATCCAGGAAGAGACATCCATATCCATAAGTGTACACGTCAAAAAGCCATACTTAACCTTGTTTCATGCATCCTCTAGATCCAAGGCCACCAACATATGTTTAACATATCTCAATGTCTATTACATTTGAGAAAAGTGTTATATAACAGTATTTTATTTTTAGAGTTCACTTGCTTTGCACTCAAGTGTAGTCCATGCACGTGCTGCTGCTTTTTGTGCACCGAACTGATGTTTGCATGTTGATGAGCTTTATTTATTACCAGTGTCTCTTGCCATCAGGTGAACACACTCCAACTTCTTGAGTACTTGTAATATACATCCCCAAATCAAGGATGAGAAGTCAACATTTTAGTCCAATTGACCTGTGTAGGGGTTGAACTGGAAGTTATAAGAGTGAGAACTTTTATCCATCTATACTTCATAGATATAAGAGAATATAATATATAACAGAATATATTTAAACATTTTCAAATGTATAATACTTTATTTTTAGTGCATAATACTAAGGTTGAGGGGCTGTTGTGGCATAGACGTTAATGCATGATGTTTTGCCCTGGGCATGTGGGAGTGCGGGAGAATAAACAGGTTGATAGGCTGGCAGGGAATGCAGCTCTCAGTGGCAGATTACCTATGGACAAGGGAGAGATGGTCAGGCGCCTGTGGGACCAGGTGGAGGAAGCGATGAAACAGACTGAGCACCCGTATGTGGAGAGAATGATATGGCAGGGGATCAGCCAGTGTTGTGGGTGAATCTAAAAACTGAGAAGGAAGACCAGAACATTCAATCAGATGGCAATTGGAACAACTAGCAGTTTGACTCTTCGTTGGATGTTGAACGAGGGGATGGAGCACGTGTGGGAATGTCTTGAGTGCAGAAATTTCGTTTTTTAGCTTGACTTGACTCAGCTTGGTCGTTGGTGCATTTTCCTGCCAAAACAGGTTCAATCCCCAGCAGAGACAGGATTGAATTAAGTCAAGAACCGACATCACAACACTTGGGATGTTCCCATATGTGCTCTATCCTCATCTTCAACAGCCGGCGAAGAATCCCAATACTAATTGTAACAGTAGTAGATTATGTGTCCCCCTGGCCTTTCCTCTGGGTCCTGAGTGTCGGTCAGATCCTCTGATCACTCCCTGTAGCACCATTCTCACCAGGCCATGATGATCTATCTGTGCTTCTACACTGCACTATGCACCTGATCCCAAAGTGCTCCGACCACATCTGCCTTACCATGCACCAGTACACCACCCAGCGATGCAGACCCAGCCAATCTGTCCAGTACACCACCCAGCGATGCAGACCCAGCCAATCTGTCCAGTACACCACCCAGCGATGCAGACCCAGCCAATCTGTCCAGTACACCACCCAGCGATGCAGACCCAGCCAATCTGTCCAGTACACCACCCAGCGATGCAGACCCAACCAATCTGTCCAGTACACCACCCAGCGATGCAGACCCAGCCAATCTGTCCAGTACACCACCCAGCGATGCAGACCCAGCCAATCTGTCCAGTACACCACCCAGCGATGCAGACCCAGCCAATCTGTCCAGTACACCACCCAGCGATGCAGACCCAGCCAATCTGTCCAGTACACCACCCAGCGATGCAGACCCAGCCAATCTGTCTAGTACACCACCCAGCGATGCAGACCCAGCCAATCTGTCTAGTACACCACCCACCGATGCAGACCCAGCCAATCTGTCCAGTACACCACCCCAGCGATGCAGACCCAGCCAATCTGTCCAGTACACCACCCAGCGATGCAGACCCAGCCAATCTGTCTAGTACAACCACCCAGCGATGCAGACCCAGCCAATCTGTCCAGTACACCACCCAGCGATGCAGACCCAGCCAATCTGTCTAATACACCACCCAGCGATGCAGACCCAGCCAATCTGTCCAGTACACCACACAGCGATGCAGACCCAGCCAATCTGTCCAGTACACCACCCAGCGATGCAGACCCAGCCAATCTGTCCAGTACACCACCCAGCGATGCAGACCCAGCCAATCTATCCAGTACACCACCCAGCGATGCAGACCCAGCCAATCTGTCCAGTACACCACCCAGCGATGCAGACCCAGCCAATCTGTCTAGTACACCACCCAGCGATGCAGACCCAGCCAATCTGTCTAGTACACCACCCAGCGATGCAGACCCAGCCAATCTGTCCAGTACACCACCCAGCGATGCAGACCCAGCCAATCTGTCCAGTACACCACCCAGCGATGCAGACCCAGCCAATCTGTCCAGTACACCACCCAGCAATGCAGACCCAGCCAATCTGTCTAGTGCAGCTCTGGGGATAACCCAACCTCATATAAACAGGGGCCAGACAATTTTCTGGAAATTATCGAGGAATGAAATATGATTAGTAAGTAATATGTCATGACCTAGAATGTTCAAAGACATAACACTTCACACTTCAATGGCACTATCTACTATATGCATTAACTTTACTCTTTTTTTTCACTTAGGTTGACAACTATGAACCAGGCTTGGCGAGTTTTGGTGATTCAAGTAAAGCTTTTGACACCATTTTGGACAATCCAAAATATCTTTTTATTGGCAACAATGGCAAGTATCTTGCTTATTAAAAATTCTGGTGTTTGTCTTTTTAATGGCAACAATGGCAAATACCTCACTCATTACAATTCCATTGTTAACCTGTTTATTTTTTCTAATGAACATTTCTCTGCACTCAGTATATCACATACATTTTTTAAAAATACATATCCTTTACAGGACATTGCAGTCAACACCAGCATTTTTCAGCTGCTGTTGATGTCTTGGCAAATTTTTACGTTCAGTAGTTTGCCATTGCTTTCTGAATGACTGGCTCACATACCCCCCGCAAATAACCAATGCGATGTGATCTGCTGCCAAATCTCGCGCAGCTGTGTTTCCCACAAGAGTATACAGGATTACGAACAGCGTCGTTAACCCCTTCACCAGGGAGACCGGCATCACAGATATTAGGAAGTAGAATTATCAGAAAATTACAAATTGGCTGTTGATTGTTTTCTTATACTTGAGATTATTCATAAATTACTTGTGTCTTTGTTCCTAGGTTTTACTCTTCCTTGTAATAATTGTAGGATGAGAATTATATTACTTTCTATTGAGAAAGTCAGGTCTTAGTCAGAAATGACTGAGCTACCGTATGACAGTAGACGGTACTACATGCTTTCTGTCAGCGCCGAATTTTGGGCGGCACTTACCAAACCCAACACCCCACATTGTGCCAACGGCTTCGGGCGGAAGAGCGCAATTGGGAGGGTACTAGCCTTATCCTGGTGCGAGGAAATGCAACCCGAAGACAAAATAAGTCATGGCAGGGCAGATCAGGCCCTAGGCCTTGGTTGGCAGCTGGTCTAGGATTGAAGCTCCGACAGGCGGACAGTTAGAGCATTGCTTTGCTGATCCGGCAGCTTCTGCAGCTTGTCTTGTTCCAGATTATAGGTGTTAACTTTCCTCTGGAGTGAACTAGGCAGGCCGAGAGAGGGATCATGCTGCATGGGCAACACATGGTTTCTTATTTTAGCCCAGGCTTTGTGCTATGGAGAGGACAATAACTCCATCCCTGGTCTTAACTCGGTCTCGGAATCAAAGCGAGAGGCAACTGTTACAGGTTATAAGTCCTTGTCAGTTGGCGTAGACATGGGGCAGCCACGCGTTGCCTCTGACGGTGGGAGACACCTACAGGTGTCACTGATCAGCTACCGCCCGCCTCAAGCTGGGCAGCCCCCGACCAATTGGGTGCTTATCCGCCACAGCCTAGCCTGCTTCAATGGGTGCTTGGGGCTAGGACAAAATCTGAATTCGCATGGCTGTAAAACCAATGCACCAGGTACTAATAAAAGAATAATAGAAACCTCAAGCTACGGCTTGCAACCTGGAACGTGAGAACCATGTGTCCAGGATTTTCCACTGACTTGACAAGTATTGACGATGTGAGAAAAACGGCTGTGATTGATGCTGAACTCAATCGTCTTAACATTGATATTGCTGGCCTGCAGGAGACTCGCCTCGCTGAGGAAGGGTCACTCAGGGAAAACAATTACACCTTTTTTGGAAGGGAAGAGGAGCAGGCAGAAAAAAGGCAACATGGTGTGGGCTTTGCAGTGAAGAATTCGCTACTGGGAATGATTGATATCCCAGCTGGAGGTAATGAAAGATTATTATCACTGCGCTTGGCAACCTCTTGTGGATTTGCCACCATTCTCACTGCATATGCACCGACACTGGCTTCCTCTGATGATGTGAAGGATACGTTCTATGAGCAGCTAGACTCCATTCAAATCGCAAGTGATAAGGGAAACATCAGAAGCATGTATGAAGGGATAAAGAAAGCCTGTGGCCCAATGATCAAAAGAAGTGCACCGCTGAAAACCTTGACTGGAGACATCATCACTGATAAGAAAAAGCATCTGGATAGATAGGTCGAGCACTATTTAGAGCTTTACTCAAGTGAGACCAAGCTAGCGAATGATGCCCTCAACGCCATAGAGGCCCTACCAACTCTTGACCATCTGGACACACTTCCCACTATAACAGAAGTTAAGTGTGCTATAAATGAGCTTGCATCTGGCAAGGCTCCAGGTAAGGATGGGATTCCAATAGAGGTAATCAGGAGTGGGCAAGACACACTCGCTCTACAGATCCACCAGCTAATAGAGCTCTGCTGGTGAGAAGGACAAGTCCCACAGGATTTCAAAGATTCAAACATCATAACGCTGTACAAGAACAAGGGAGATCGGAGCGACTGTAACAACTATAGGGGTATCTCACTTCTGTGTATTGTTGGGAAAGTATTTGCCAGAATTGTCTTGCGCAGACTTCAAGTCCTGGGAGATCAAGTCTACCCCGAATCACAGTGCGTCTTCCGTCAGAACCAGTCTACCATTGATATGATATTCTCATTGCGACAGATGCAAGAAAAATGCCGGGAACAAAATCAGCCACTGTTTATTGCCTTCATCGACCTCACAAAGGCATTCGATTTGGTCAGTCGTGAGGGTCTGTTCAAAGCACTAAAGAAGATTGGCTGCCCACCAACTCTTCTGTCCATTGTGGAATCGTTCCACACAGGCATGAAGGGTATAATCAAGTTTGATGGCTCAACTTCAGAAGAGTTTGAAATCAAGAGTGGAGTTAAGCAAGGTTGTGTACTATCCCCCACCCTCTTTGGGATATACTTTTCACTTCTACTGAAATATGCCTTTCGTGATCAGGATGACGGTATATACATTCACTCACGCTCAGATGGTGGCCTCTATAATGCCCAGAGATTGAAGGCCAAGACCAAAATTAGCAGGGTACTAATCAGAGAGTTGCTTTTTGCGGATGATGCTGCGATTACGACCCACTCTGAGGGAGAATTACAACAGCTACTATCTGCATTCTCCAATGCTTGTTCTGAATTTGGTTTAACAATTAACAAAAAGAAGACACAGATTATGTCACAAGGTGCACATGGTGTACCATCAATCTTTATTGATGACGCCGAACTGGAGATAGTAGACCATTTTACATATCTAGGATCAGACGTAAATAGAAAATTATCCCTCGATCAGGAAATCAACATCAGGATTGGCAAGGCAGCAGCAACAATGAACATGTTAGCAAAAAGAGTCTGGGAGAACAGGAAGCTTACTGCCAAAACAAAAGTCCTCGTCTACCAAGCCTGTGTCCTTAGTACTCTTCTTTATGGCAGTGAAACCTGGACAACTTACTCACGCCAAGAGAAACGTTTAAACAGCTTTCATATGCGGTGTCTGCGAAGAATACTTGGTACTAAGTGGCAAGACAAAATCACAAATACTGAAGTATTGGAAAGATCAGGTTGTGTGACGGTGTATTCCATGCTCAGTCTTCGTAGACTTAGATGGATAGGACACGTTAGGAGGACGGATAATGGCAGAATACCAAAGGACATCTTTTTTGGTGAATTACAGACGGGTAGGAGATCTCAGGGTCGGCCTCTACTACGATACAAAGATGTGTGTAAGCTGGACATGATTGATACAGGCATTGATAATGCACATTGGGAGCACGTCGCCGCTGAACGTGTTGCATGGAAGGCAACTATCAGAAATGGAATAAAGACAAAGGAGAAAATGATTGCAGATAAAGCACACACAGAGCGTGAGAGACGTAAGATGGTGCAAAATGGTGTAAATGACCATGTTTTCACATGCACCTACTGTGGACAAACATTTGCAGCAAGAGTTGGCCTTACCAGCCACACTCGCCACCGCCATGGATCGTAGTTATTAAGCCTTTTTGAAGCACAATGTACCAAACTATCGTCTGTCAAGACGGAAAGGTGCCAATGATATTGAGAATTTCAGATGTATGCAATGCAAATTTTAGTTATAATTGCAATGGTGGTTGTATCTTGTGATTTTTTTAAAAAGTTTCCTTTCCTGTTGTCTTTTGTACATTTTTGGCTAATTGATGATCATGATATTTCTGTTTTCAATGAAGCTTAATGCTTTGATGGTTATTTAAAAACAATTTATATTGAATGCTATTTTAGGTGTGCCAGTGCCGCAGCTGTCATTTTGTCCTACAGTTCATATTTTGCCTCATTTCTCAACATTTCCTATCCCTGCTTGGTATTTCAAGACATTTGTTGCTTTCCTTTCCTGTTTTGTTTGTTTTATTTGTTTTTATATATGTTATACAGACTGGCAGCGATTAGGCCTAGGTTGTTATTGAATGCAGTGAAGAGAGTATTGAGGAATTTTATAATGGCATAGAGTCTGGTTTGAAGAACTGTAAAAAATCAGAAATAAATATCACAATGGGTGATTTCAATGCAAAAGTAGGAAATCAAGGCGATGGATGCAGTGTAGGCAACCATGGTTTTGGAGAGTGAAACGAAAGAGGATACAGACTTGTTATTCTCTCCCTAAACATCCTCAGTGTTTGTTTTCTTCTCTGTCCATGATGTTCTAACATTCTTCTGAGAAATTACATGTCTGTTGCCTTCAGTGTCTACACTATTTCATTCATCATTGTTCAGAGTTCTCACACATTCAGCAGAAAAGACCATACTTAAACTTTTACAGCAGCAGAATTTTGTGCTTGACCTGATATTTCTTTCATTTAATTATTTTATCCCATTTTCCAGATACGTCCAATACTAACCGGGGATTTGAAGGTTGTATTTTCGGCGAGCAATTGGACAATATTTTCCCTCTCAATAGAGCGTTCCAGGACCCAAGACCCCCATACCTGCAACTCATACCTCCAGATATGGTAAGCTACCATCAAACAGATTTGATTTTCAACAGGTAAATAATTGTGCTCACAGACCCATCTTTGGGTTAGACCACTGCATGGTTGGCTGTTGTTGCTGCAGTGATCCTTATTACATAAACATAGTGAAGAACAACAGGGAAAGCCTGAAGTGATCCTTATTACACAAGCATAGTAGAAGAACAACAGGGAAAGCCTGAGTGATCCTTATTACCACAAATAGTGAAAGAACAACAGGGACACCCTGCAGTGATCCTTATTACACAAAGTAGATGAAGAACAACAGGGACACCCTGAAGTGATCCTTATTACACAAAGTAGAGAAGAACAACAGGGACACCCTGCAGTGATCCTTATTACACAAAGTAGAGAAGAACAACAGGGACACCCTGCAGTGATCCTTATTACACAAAGTAGAGAAGAACAACAGGGACAACCTGCAGTGATCCTTATTACACAAAGTAGAGAAGAACAACAGGGACACCCTGCAGTGATCCTTATTACACAAAGTAGAGAAG
>JACEFZ010001101.1:0-23805 GCA_014155875.1 Cepaea nemoralis | reverse complement strand
CTTTCTCTGTACGGGTGGTCCCACTGTAATAATCCAAAGTGTTCTCTCGATATGTTGTTATTTTCTTGCGGAGATGGCGCTTCGCTGATCATTAATGTTATGGATTTTCGTTACCCGACAAGATTCACCAAAAAAAAAAGGAAATGGCAGGCAATGTTCAGCGCTTTAAATTTTGGGGTATATAAATCCTTATGGGCAAAGAGTACAACCATGGTTGCGATGACGATAAGTTAAACTTTTGCTCATAACAAATAATGATAAACAAAGGCTTGAACAAAGACGAAACATCAAGTCTGGCTTTCTTTCAAAACAACCTTTTTTTATCCCGATCCCCTTTGGGAAATTTCCCCATAACTTTCCACTGTCAACAGCCTTCCCGCCCAAAGGTCACCTAATTTCTCTTTATACTCTCAGTAAAAAATTCCTCCGTAAAACCCCTTTTTTCACAAAAACACTTGACAGCCCCACCCGGCTGCTGGGTATGTTACTATCCCCTTCGTCACTGTCCGTAAAAATCAGCACTGCCAATTTTTCTCTGTTTTCCAACATTACTTCCCCGTACCTGGCGCGGGGTTACCCCCGCCTTTTTTACTGCGTCGAAAATCTTGACCGTCAACTTGCAACAACACAGTGCGATTGCCTCCAGCACACACAAAACACCTGTCATATCTTTGATTTTCTTCAATCCTTGGTTCAATCCTGTAAAACCACACACTTTGGACTGACCGCACTTGTTAAAAACACTTTTTGTCCCTCGAATTTACCTGTGCTGTCCTTGCCCAAAACACCCCTTACTCCAAACGACTCCCCCGGTCGATTTGTCCTGCGTTAATTCTTGGCGTCCCCGCCTCGTCTGTTTATGCGTGCTGACCGCCTTTAAATTTACTGTATTTACTTGACGTGAAATGCCCGCTCGCCTGTGACCTCCGCCGCGCATTTTCCCCGCGCGCTACAGTTTTTCTTGGGTGTGGGGTCTTATACACCCAAAGAGTTGCGTTAATTTCTTTACGCAGTACTGTCTAAATTGATGGAAATAAGTCCAGATAATAACTCCTCTCTTTCAGCGAAAGCCCACAAAATCTCAGAATGACAACACTGTCTATAATGTTCTTAAATTTGGGGTAGCCCTCAATGTCACACGTCTTTTGATGATAAATCCCGAAGTTCTTACGATGATATGCTCAGGATATTATTGTGTGATGGTCGTTGTCTAGGTAACGATACTCATGGTGTTCCAAAGGAGATATTGTCTTGCAATGTCTCACCCCCGCATGCATATTCCCAGGCATTAACAAGATTCCGTTGGGCGCACATAATCCTTTATTACAAAATAAGACGGACAAACGGAACATGTTTATACATCCAAAAACAAAATGAATCCATAGAATATAACTATCCTCCTACAATTTAACCAGCACCATCAATGCCTTCTCACGGCTGGCTTCTAATTTTCAATCCACAAGACGGTTAATCCAGCTACAACCCTTCCGGGATCGCCCCCAAAATACAACCCAACCTTTGGGGTTTGGGGCCCACTGCTAAACTATAGAACCCACTCTGGGTTTTTGGCCTACACTCAATACAAGCCCACTCTGGTTCCGGCCTGTTTTTTCACAACTCGAAAAAACAACAACACCGGGCTCTCTTTTAAAAACGACCCGACCCCCAGTCGGTCTCTTCTCTCATTTCCCCTTTCCCAGTCTCTTGACTTCACACACCACCCCCACTTTTCTTTTGACCCATCCCCCCGGGGGTCCACCTCACCCTTAAATTTTTTCTAAAGGACGGGCTTTTTACTCTTGCCGGGTCAGCCCACTTTACTTTTCCTCCCACTTTCATCTCCATTCTTTCTCAATGCCCGCCATTTAAACTCAATGTCATTTGACCAAAGGCTATGTCACTGTCATTCTTAGAATACAGTTGACCAAGAAGGATATAATACTGTCCATTCTTATAAAAACATTTTGACCAAAAAGGGAGTATAATACTGTCATTCTTAAAATACAGTTGACCAAGAAGGAGTATAATACTGTATTCTTAGAATACAGTTGCCCAAAGAAGGAGTATAATACTGTCATTCTTAGAATACATTGCCCAAAGAAGGATTTATAAAAAATGTCATTCTTAGAATACAGTTGACCAAGAAGGAGTATAATACTGTCTTTCTTAAAATACATTTTACCAAGAAGGATTAATACTGTCATTCTTAGAATCCCTTGACCAAGAAGGAGTATAATACTGTCATTCTTAGAATACAGTTGACCAAGAAGGAGTATAATACCTGTCATTCTTAGAATACAGTTGACCAAGAAGGAGTATACTACTGTCATTCTTAGAATACAGTTGACCAAGAAGGAGTAAAATACTGTCATTCTTAGAATACATTGACCAAGAAGGAGTATAATACTGTCATTCTTAGAATACAGTTGAAAAAGAAGGAGTATAATACTGTCATTCTTAGAATGCAGTTGACCAAGAAGGAGTATAATACTGTCATTCTTAGAATACAGTTGACCAAGAAGGAGTAAAATACTGTCATTCTTAGAAACAGTTGACCAAGAAGGAGTATAATACTGTCATTCTTAGAAACAGTTGCCCAAAGAAGGAGTATAATACTGTCATTCTTAGTACAGTTGACCAAGAAGGAGTATAATACTGTCATTCTTAGAATACAGTTGACCAAGAAGGAGTATAATACTGTCATTCTTAGAATACAGTTGACCAAGAAGGAGTATAATACTGTCATTCTTAGAATACAGTTGACCAAAAAGGGAGTATAATACTGTCATTCTTAGAATACAGTTGACCAAGAAGGGAGTATAATACTGTCATTCTTAGAATACAGTTGCCCAAGAAGGAGTATAATACTGTCATTCTTAGAATACAGTTGACCAAGAAGGAGTATAATACTGCCATTCTTAGAATACAGTTGACCAAGAAGGAGTATAATACTGCCCATTCTTAGAATATATTGACCAAGAAGGAGTATAATACTGTCATTCTTAGAATACAGTTGCCCCAAAAAGGGGATATAATACTGTCATTCTTAGAATACAGTTGCCCAAAGAAGGAGTAAAATACTGTCATTCTTAGAATACAGTTGACCAAGAAGGAGTATAATACTGTCATTCTTAGAATACAGTTGACCAAAAAGGAGTATAATACTGTCATTCTTAGAATACAGTTGCCCAAAGAAGGAGTATAATACTGTCATTCTTAGAATACAGTTGACCAAGAAGGAGTATAATACTGTCATTCTTAGAATAAGTTGCCCAAAGAAGGAGTAAAATACTGTCATTCTTAGAATACAGTTGACCAAGAAGGAGTATAATACTGTCTTTCTTAGAATACAGTTGACCAAGAAGGAGTATAATACTGTCATTCTTAGAATACAGTTGACCAAGAAGGAGTATAATACTGTCATTCTTAGAATACAGTTGACCAAGAAGGAGTATAATACTGTCATTCTTAGAATATAGTTGACCAAGAAGGAGTATAATACTGTCATTCTTAGAATACAGTTGACCAGAAGGAGTATAATACTGTCATTTTTGAATACAGTTGCCCAAAGAAGGAGTATAATACTGTCATTCTTAGAATACAGTTGACCAAGAAGGAGTAAAATACTGTCATTCTTAGAATACATTTGCCCAAAGAAGGAGTATAATACTGTCATTTTTAGAATACAGTTGACCAAGAAGGAGTATAATACTGTCATTCTTAGAATAAGTTGACCAAGAAGGAGTATAATACTGTCATTCTTAGAATACAGTTGACCAAAGGAGTATAATACTGTCATTCTTAGAAAAATTTTGACCAAGGGAGTATAATACTGTCATTCTTAGAATACAGTTGACCAAGAAGGAGTATAATACTGTCATTCTTAGAATACAGTTGACCAAGAAGGAGTATAATACTGTCATTCTTAGAATACAGTTGACCAAGAAGGAGTATAATACTGTCATTCTTAGAATACAGTTGACCAAGAAGGAGTAAAATACTGTCATTCTTAGAATATAGTTGCCCAAAGAAGGAGTATAATACTGTCATTCTTAGAATAGAGTTGACTTAGAAGGAGTATAATACTGTCATTCTTAGAATACAGTTGACCAAGAAGGAGTATAATACTGTCATTCTTAGAATACAGTTGACCAAGAAGGAGTATAATACTGTCATTCTTAGAATACAGTTGACCAAGAAGGAGTATAATACTGTCATTCTTAAAATACAGTTGACCAAGAAGGAGTATAATACTGTCATTCTTAGAATACAGTTGCCCAAAGAAGGAGTATAATACTGTCATTCTTAGAATACAGTTGCCCAAGAAGGAGTATAATACTGTCATTCTTAGAATATAGTTGACCAAGAAGGAGTATATACTGTCATTCTTAGAATACAGTTGCCCAAAGAAGGATTTAAATACTGTCATTCTTAGAATACAGTTGCCCAAAGAAGGAGTATAATACTGTCATTCTTAGAATATAGTTGACCAAGAAGGAGTATAATACTGTCATTCTTAGAATACAGTTGACCAAGAAGGAGTATAATACTGTCATTTTTAGAATACAGTTGACCGAAGGAGTATAATACTGTCATTCTTAGAATACAGTTGACCAAGAAGGAGTATAATACTGTCATTCTTAGAATACAGTTGCCCAAAGAAGGATAATACTGTCATTCTTAAAATATAGTTGACCAAGAAGGAGTATAATACTGTCATTCTTAGAATACAGTTGCCCAAAGAAGGAGTATAATACTGTCATTCTTAGAATACAGTTGCCCAAAGAAGGAGTATAATACTGTCATTCTTAGAATACAGTTGACCAAGAAGGAGTATAATACTGTCATTCTTAGAATACGTTGACCAAGAAGGAGTATAATACTGTCATTCTTAAATACAGTTGACCAAGAAGGAGTATATACTGTCATTCTTAGAATACAGTTGACCAAGAAGGGTATAATACTGTCATTCTTAGAATACAGTTGACCAAAAAGGAGTATAATACTGTCATTCTTAGAATACAGTTGCCCAAAGAAGGAGTATAATACTGTCATTCTTAGAATACAGTTGCCCAAAGAAGGAGTATAATACTGTCATTCTTAGAATACAGTTGACCAAGAAGGAGTATAATACTGTCATTCTTAGAATAAGTTGACCAAGAAGGAGTATAATACTGTCATTCTTAGAATACAGTTGACCAAGAAGGAGTATAATACTGTCATTCTTAGAATAAGTTGCCCAAAGAAGGAGTATAATACTGTCATTCTTAGAATACAGTTGACCAAGAAGGAGTATAATACTGTCATTCTTAGAATACAGTTGACCAAGAAGGAGTATAATACTGTCATTCTTAGAATACAGTTGACCAAGAAGGAGTATAATACTGTCATTCTTAGAATACAGTTGCCCAAGAAGAGTATAATACTGTCATTCTTAGAATACAGTTGACCAAGAAGGAGTATAATACTGTCATTCTTAGAATACAGTTGACCAGAAGGAGTATAATACTGTCATTCTTAGAATACAGTTGCCCAAGAGGAGTATAATACTGCATTCTTAGAATAAGTTGCCCAAAGAAGGAGTAAAATACTGTCATTCTTAGAATACAGTTGACCAAAAAGGGAGTATAATACTGTCATTCTTAGAATACAGTTGACCAAGAAGGAGTATAATACTGTCTTCTTAGAATAAGTTGCCCAAAGAAGGAGTATAATACTGTCATTCTTAGAATACAGTTGCCCAAAGAAGGAGTATAATACTGTCATTCTTAGAATACAGTTGCCCAAAGAAGGAGTATAATACTGTCATTCTTAGAATACAGTTGCCCAAAGAAGGAGTATAATACTGTCATTCTTAGAATACAGTTGACCAAGAAGGAGTATAATACTGTCATTCTTAGAATACAGTTGACCAAGAAGGAGTATAATACTGTCATTCTTAGAATACAGTTGACCAAGAAGGAGTATAATACTGTCATTCTTAGAATACAGTTGACCAAGAAGGAGTATAATACTGTCATTCTTAGAATATAGTTGACCAAGAAGGAGTATAATACTGTCATTCTTAGAATACAGTTGACCAAGAAGGAGTATAATACTGTCATTCTTAGAATATAGTTGACCAAGAAGGAGTATAATACTGTCATTCTTAGAATACAGTTGCCCAAAAGGAGTATAATACTGTCATTCTTAGAATACAGTTGACCAAGAAGGAGTAAAATACTGTCATTCTTAGAATATAGTTGACCAAGAAGGAGTATAATACTGTCATTCTTAGAATACAGTTGACCAAGAAGGAGTATAATACTGTCATTCTTAGAATACAGTTGACCAAGAAGGAGTATAATACTGTCATTCTTAGAATACATTTTACCAAGAAGGAGTATAATACTGTCATTCTTAGAATATAGTTGACCAAGAAGAGTATAATACTGTCATTCTTAGAATACAGTTGCCCAAAGAAGGAGTATAATACTGTCATTCTTAGAATAAGTTGACCAAGAAGGAGTATAATACTGTCATTCTTAGAATAAGTTGACCAAGAAGGAGTATAATACTGTCATTCTTAGAATACAGTTGCCCAAGAAGGAGTATAATACTGTCATTCTTAAAATACAGTTGACCAAAAAGGAGTATAATACTGTCATTCTTAGAATACAGTTGACCAAAAAGGAGTATAATACTGTCATTCTTAGAATACAGTTGACCAAAAAGGGAGTATAATACTGTCATTCTTAGAATACAGTTGACCAAGAAGGAGTATAATACTGTCATTCTTAGAATACTAGTTGACCAAGAAGGAGTATAATACTGTCATTCCTTAGAAGTCAGTTGACCAGAAGGAGTATAATACTGTCATTCTTAGAATACAGTTGACAAGAAGGAGTATAATACTGTCATTCTTAGAATACAGGTTGACCAAGAAGGAGGATACATATGTCATTCTTAGAATACTAGTTGACCAGAAGGAGTATATACTGTCATTCTTAGAATACAGTTGACCAGAAGGAGTATAATACTGTCATTCTTAGAATACAGTTGACCAAGAAGGAGTATATACTGTCATTCTTAGAATACAGTTGACCAAGAAGGAGTATAATACTGTCATTCTTAGAATACAGTTGACCAAGAAGGAGTATAATACTGTCATTCTTAGAATACAGTTGACCAAGAAGGACGTATAATACTGTCATTCTTAGAATACAGTTGACCAAGAAGGAGTATAATACTGTCATTCTTAGAATACAGTTGACCAAGAAGGAGAGTTATAATACTGTCACATTCTTAGAATACTAGTTGACCTAAGAAGGAGTATAATACTGTCATTCTTAGAATACAGTTGACCAAGAAGGAGTGATTAATACTGTCCTTCTTAGAATACTAGTTGACCTAAGAAGGAGCTATAATACTGTCATTCTTTAGAATTAAGTTGACCTAAGAAGGAGTATAATACTGTCCATTCTTAGAATACTAGATTGACCTAGAAGGAGTATAATACTGGTCATTCTTAGAATACAGTTGACCAAGAAGGAGTATAATAGCTGGTCATTCTTAGAATACAGTTGACCAAGGAAGGAGTATAATACTGTCAATTCTTAGAAATACAGTTGCCATAAGGAGTATATACTGTCATTCTTAGAATACAGTTGACCAAGAAGGAGTATAATACCTGTCTTTCTTAGAATACAGTTGACCAAGAAGGAGTATAAATACTGTCATTCTTAGAATACAGTTGACCAAGAAGGAGTATAATACTGTCATTCTTAGAATACAGTTGACCAAGAAGGAGTATAATACTGTCATTCTTAGAATACAGTTGACCAAGAAGGAGTATAATACTGTCATTCTTAGAATACAGTTGACCAAGAAGGAGTATAATACTGTCATTCTTAGAATACAGTTGACCAAGAAGGAGTATAATACTGTCATTCTTAGAATACAGTTGACCAAGAAGGAGTATAATACTGTCATTCTTAGAATACAGTTGACCAAGAAGGAGTATAATACTGTCATTCTTAGAATACAGTTGACCAAGAAGGAGTATAATACTGTCATTCTTAGAATACAGTGACCAAGAAGGAGTATAATACTGTCATTCTTAGAATACAGTTGACCAAGAAGGAGTATAATACTGTCATTCTTAGAATACAGTTGACCAAGAAGGAGTATAATACTGTCATTCTTAGAATACAGTTGACCAAGAAGGAGTATAATACTGTCATTCTTAGAATATAGTTGACTTAGAAGGAGTATAATACTGTCATTCTTAGAATACAGTTGACCTAGAAGGAGTATAATACTGTCATTCTTAGAATACAGTTGACCAAGAAGGAGTATAATACTGTCATTCTTAGAATACAGTTGACCAAGAAGGAGTATAATACTGTCATTCTTAGAATACAGTTGACCAAGAAGGAGTATAATACTGTCATTCTTAGAATACAGTTGACCAAGAAGGAGTATAATACTGTCATTCTTAGAATACAGTTGACCAAGAAGGAGTATAATACTGTCATTCTTAGAATACAGTTGACCAAGAAGGAGTATAATACTGTCATTCTTAGAATACAGTTGACCAAGAAGGAGTATAATACTGTCATTCTTAGAATACAGGTTGACCAAGAAGGAGTATAATACTGTCATTCTTAGAATACTAGTTGACCTAAGAAGGAGTATAATACTGTCATTCTTAGAATACAGTTGACCAAGAAGGAGTATAATACTGTCCATTCTTAGAAATACAGTTGACCAGAAGGAGTATAATACTGTCATTCTTAGAATACAGTTGACCAAGAAGGAGTATAATACGTCATTCTTAGAATACAGTTGACCAAGAAGGAGTATAATACTGTCATTCTTAGAATACAGTTGACCAAGAAGGAGTATAATACTAGTCATTCTTAGAATACAGTTGACCAGAAGGAGTATAATACTGTCATTCTTAGAATACAGTTGACCAAGAAGGAGTATAATACTGTCATTACTTAGAATACATTGACCAAGAAGGAGTATATACTGTCATTCTTAGAATACAGTTGACCAGAAGGAGTATAATACTGTCATTCTTAGAATACAGTTGACCAAGAAGGAGTATAATACTGTCCATTCTGAGAATATAGTTGACCAAGAAGGAGTATAATACTGTCATTCTTAGAATACAGTTGACCAAGAAGGAGTATAATACTGTCATTCTTAGAATACAGTTGACCAAGAAGGAGTATAATACTGTCATTCTTAGAATACAGTTGACCAAGAAGGAGTATAATACTGTCATTCTTAGAATACAGTTGACCAAGAAGGAGTATAATACTGTCATTCTTAGAATACAGTTGACCAAGAAGGAGTATAATACTGTCATTCTTAGAATACAGTTGACCAAGAAGGAGTATAATACTGTCATTCTTAGAATACAGTTGACCAAGAAGGAGTATAATACTGTCATTCTTAGAATACAGTTGACCAAGAAGGAGTATAATACTGTCATTCTTAGAATAATTTTGACCAAGAAGGAGTATAATACTGTCATTCTTAGAATACAGTTGACCAGAAGGAGTATAATACTGTCATTCTTAGAATATAGTTGACCAAGAAGGAGTATAATACTGTCATTCTTAGAATACAGTTGACCAAAAGGAGTATAATACTGTCATTCTTAGAATACAGTTGCCCAAGAAGGAGTATAATACTGTCATTCTTAGAATACAGTTGACCAAAAAGGGGTATAATACTGTCATTCTTAGAATACAGTTGACCAAGAAGGAGTATAATACTGTCATTCTTAGAATACAGTTGACCAAGAAGGAGTATAATACTGTCATTCTTAGAATACAGTTGACTTAGAAGGAGTATAATACTGTCATTCTTAGAATACAGTTGACCAAGAAGGAGTATAATACTGTCATTCTTAGAATACAGTTGACCAAGAAGGAGTATAATACTGTCATTCTTAGAATACAGTTGACCAAGAAGGAGTATAATACTGTCATTCTTAGAATATAGTTGACCAAGAAGGAGTATAATACTGTCATTCTTAGAATATAGTTGACCAAGAAGGAGTATAATACTGTCATTCTTAGAATACAGTTGACCAAGAAGGAGTATAATACTGTCATTCTTAGAATATAGTTGACCAAAGAAGGAGTATAATACTGTCATTCTTAGAATACAGTTGACCAAGAAGGAGTATAATACTGTCATTCTTAGAATACAGTTGACCAAGAAGGAGTATAATACTGTCATTCTTAGAATACAGTTGACCAAGAAGGAGTATAATACTGTCATTCTTAGAATACAGTTGACCAAGAAAGGAGTATAATACTGTCATTCTTAGAATACAGTTGACCAAGAAGGATATAATACTGTCATTCTTAGAATCAGTTGACCAAGAAGGAGTATAATACTGTCAGTCTTAGAATACAGTTTGACCAAGAAGGAGTATAATACTGTCTTCTTAGAATACAGTTGACCAAGAAGGAGTATAATACTGTCATTCTTAGAATACAGTTGACCAGAAGGAGTATAATACTGTCATTCTTAGAAATACAGTTGACCAAGAAGGAGTATAATACTGTCATTCTTAGAATACAGTTGACCAAGAAGGAGTATAATACTGTCATTCTTAGAATACAGTTGACCAAGAAGGAGTATAATGACTGTCATTCTTAGAATATAGTTGACCAAGAAGGGGTATAATACTGTCATTCTTAGAATACAGTTGACCAAAGGAAGGAGTATAATAACTGTCATTCTTAGAATACAGTTGACACAAGAAGGAGTATAATACTGTCATTCTTAGAATACAGTTGACCAAGAAGGAGTATAATACTGTCATTCTTAGAATACAGTTGACCAAGAAGGAGTATAATACTGTCATTCTTAGAATACGTTGACCAAGAAGGAGTATAATACTGTCATTCTTAGAATACTAGTTGACCAGAAGGAGTATAATACTGGCATTCTTAGAATACAGTTGACCAAGAAGGAGTATAATACTGTCATTCTTAGAATACAGTTGACCAAGAAGGAGTATAATTACTGTCATTCTTAGAATACAGTTGACCAAGAAGGAGTATAATACTGTCATTCTTAGAATACAGTTGACCAAGAAGGAGTATAATACTGTCATTCTTAGAATACAGTTGACCAAGAAGGAGTATAATACTGGTCATTCTTAGAATACAGTTGACCAAGAAGGAGTATAATACTGTCATTCTTAGAATACAGTTGACCAAGAAGGAGTATAATACTGTCATTCTTAGAATACAGTTGACCAAGAAGGAGTATAATACTGTCATTCTTAGAATACAGTTGACCAAGAAGGAGTATAATACTGTCATTCTTAGAATACAGTTGACCAAGAAGGAGTATAATACTGTCATTCTTAGACACAGTTGACCAAGAAGGAGTATAATACTGTCATTCTTAGAATACAGTTGACCAAGAAGGAGTATAATACTGTCATTCTTAGAATACAGTTGACCAAGAAGGAGTATAATACTGTCATTCTTAGAATACAGTTGACCAAGAAGGAGTATAATACTGTCATTCTTAGAATACAGTTGAACCAAGAAGGAGTATAATACTGTCCATTCTTAGAATACAGTTGACCATAGAAGGAAGTATAATACTGTCATTCTTAGAATACAGTTGACCAAGAAGGAGTATAATACTGTCATTCTTAGAATACATTGACCAAGAAAGAGTAAAATATTGTCATTCTTAGAATACAGTTGACCAAGAAGGAGTATAATACTGTCATTCTTAAATACAGTTGACCAAGAAGGAGTATAATACTGTCATTCTTAGAATACAGTTGCCCAAGAAGGAGTATAATACTGTCATTCTTAGAATACAGTTGACCAAGAAGGAGTATAATACTGTCATTCTTAGAATACAGTTGCCCAAAGAAGGAGTAAAATGCTGTCATTCTTAGAATACATTTGCCCCAAAAAGGGAGTATAATACTGTCATTCTTAGAATACAGTTGACCAAGAAGGAGTATAATACTGTCATTCTTAGAATACAGATGCCCAAAGAAGGAGTATAATACTGTCATTCTTAGAATACAGTTGCCCAAAGAAGGAGTATAATACTGTCATTCTTAGAATACAGTTGACCAAGAAGGAATATAATACTGTCATTCTTAGAATACAGTTGACCAAGAAGGAGTATAATACTGTCATTCTTAGAATACAGTTGACCAAGAAGGAGTAAAATACTGTCATTCTTAGAATATAGTTGACCAAGAAGAAGGACCAAGTTAGAGGCATTAAGACTTTTTCTGCAGGAGAAGCGCAGTCACTTAGTGGAGCATGCCCCTAAAGGGGGGCATTTTTAAAAGCAGAGCAATTTGGAATAACAGTAGAGAGAAGTTTAAAGGGTTTCAAGAGAGAAGGCAGGGGAATAACAGAGATGCTGACTCACTATGCAAGAAGAAAACATAGGGCGATGCTGGGTGTATTGATCGTTTTCATTCTGAACTCCAGACCAGATCAACAGCGATCAAGGAAGTAGAAAATATGTTTGAGGCTTGTTCAAGCCAAGAGTCTTCTATCAGCAACTGAAGAAGATTGCTGGTGCCCATTTCCAAAATTGACCACTTTCTATGATGAGCTATCCGAAGTAGAGCTTTTTAAAAGAAATACCAAGGCTGAGAAGACACCTGAAGGCAGCAGATATTGATATCCACAAAGCCAAAGACTGGTCAATATTTGATATTTTAAAATTCATAGTTGACTGGGATTTCCTTGAATCTCTCCCAATACTCTCACTAAGCCTACAACTATTTCTTACGATCTGTGTGTCTGTGGCTTCATGTGAGAGGAGCTTTTCAAAACTGAAACATAAAGAACTATTTGCGATCAACCATGGGACAGTCAAGACTTTCTGATCTGGCTATATTATCAATTGAAAGTGATATGGTGAAAGATATTGATTTTGATGATGTGATTGACAGGTTTGCAGCTTTGAAGACCAGGATGGGAAACTTTTAATTTTAAATAACAGAAATTTTAATGTTAAATAACAAAAATTTAACTTTGTCCGAGTTTGTCGAAGTTCTTTATTTATGTTTTACCTGAAGTATTGAAGTTATATTGTTCAATTTGTTTTCTTTCTTATGTCCTTATTAACTTTTTGACTTATTTTACAAACATTACTATATGCGATTATATATGGTACAGGAACACTCGGAAGAAGACCATGGTGAAAGTCTAGAGGGGTGACACCAAGAGTTTACCGCACTGGGTGACACCAACCCCAGTGACGCCACTGCCACGAACTAACTACTACAATTTACATTAACATTAAATCTGGTCCTACATGACGCTAAAATCTACTCCAAAACTGTACAATATTATGATATAAGTGGCACGGTTTGGTTGCAAATGGTCGGATATATATGGGTGGTGGTGATGGTGGTGGAAAGAGGCGTTGAGGATGGGGAGATGACGACGTCAAAGAAGAACAAGAGAAAGAACAAATTTTTTTTTTTTTTTTAAATATTTGCATGCAGTTCTACGTTCTTATCATAGATAGTTTTTTTTAAAGCATGCATTGTACCGTCTAGTCTCTTGTCAACTTGTCTCCCCTGTTATTTAAGCAGGTTGTCTAAGGTGAATGTGATAATGAATGCGGCGAGGTAACGGTTATTTAAGCGGGTTGTCTGAGGTGAATGTGATAATGAATGCGGCGAGGTAACGGTTATTTAAGTGGGTTGTCTGAGGTGAATGTGATAATGAATGCGGCGAGGTAACGGTTATTTAAGTGGGTTGTCTGAGGTGAATGTGATAATGAATGCGGCGAGGTAACGGTTATTTAAAGTGGGTTGTCTGATGTGAATGTGATAATGAATGCGGCGAGGGTAACGGTTATTTAAGTGGGTTGTCTGAGGTGAATGTGATAATGAATGCGGCGAGGTAACGGTTATTTAAGTGGGTTGTCTGGAGTGAATGTGATAATGAATAAGGCGAAGTAACAGTTATTTAAGTGGGTTGTCTGAGCTGAATGTGATAGCGAATGAGGCGAGGTAACGGTTATTTAAGTGGGTTGACTGAGCTGAATGTGACAATGAATGAGGCGAGGTAACGGTTATTTAAGTGGGTTGTCCGACGTGAATGTGATCATGAATGAGGCGGATTAACTGACGTTTTCTGGAACCAGCTTTCCCCGACAACTGTAATGACACGACATTCTGTAAACGACATGCCACATTAGGAACCTGGTTTCAAAAACTCTCAAGATCAATAGCACACAAACATGACATACAAGCACGCCTGCCAGGCATCAAATCAATGGAACACTGGCCCAGAAAGTCGGCTTAAAAGGCCCTGTGAAATCCCCCATGATCTTCGCCATGTTTGCTCTGGCTGAAGTTACCTGTGTTGTGGTACAATTGTTTCTTCAGCAGGGACGAGTGCGTTGTTTTGAACTGGCAGACTTGAATTCTGCGTGGCCCTGTGGCCAGGCATGTGTTGTCGTGAGGCCAATGTGGCAGTAGCTTTAGGCATTTTTTTTTCCGCGTTTCCATCTTTTTTCAGGATATTGCGGTCAACATCAGCATCTTTCAGCTGTATGTTGATTCCTAGACTAGATTACGCTCATCAGCACGCCACGACTTTCTGAGCGACCGGCTCCATACTCTCATAAGTCACTTTTGCGATTCGAACCACTGCTAATTCTCGTCGCGTCACGTGACGAGAGTATTCGGGGTTAGCGGAGAAAGCTGCTAACTCCTCGGCCATGGAGCCGGCCAGCTTTAGGCATACTCAACGTAAATGCCAAATATTGCGTAACATCTTTTTTTTTAAAAAGTCTTAAAAGTCAAGAGGATCGACTTCATTGGGTTTTATCCCATATGGCTCGGTCTCTTTCCGCACATAGTACGAACACCGTAGCTCCAACGACGACCCCCAGGAGTCTCCGAGAAAAATACACTCGTGAACCAAAAGAAGTAACCCGGAATCGAACCAACAACCTTTGTAACGCAAAGCAGATGCTTGACCACGTCGCCACGGAGACTTCCCTTAGCGTAACCCCTGAGGCCGCTAAGACAGCATATAAACAAACTCAAAAGTACTAATTAGCGCTTATAGAAGTGGCAGAAATAAGTAGAGAATAAAGAAACGATTAGACAATAAAAAATGTGAGTTTGCCAGGCGCAATGAAGCAGTGTTGACTTGTTAATGAAACGGCAAACCGAGTTAAACTATGCAATCATCATCAAGAGCAATCTCCACACTGAAGGTCGACTGTTATTAGTGATCTTCGTTAGCCTCTGTCCTGTGGTTTTACCCTGCACTCATACAGGCCACGGGAGGCGGGTAGCGCTGCGGCTAGACGCTCGGCTGTAAGCCTGGTGGACATGAGTTCTATCCGCAACGGGGCGGTTTAGAATTCGTGAATTGATCTGGATTTCCAGATCGATCCAGTCTGAAGTGGGTACCCGGACATGATGTGGACGGCAGGCGTGATATTGACCACGTGACCCACCGACTCAACGATTGGTCTATTCAAGATTTGGATTCAGCAACATATGCCCAATGAGCCTTCAGACGTCTAAATGCTCTTGACTTGACTTGTAATTACAGGCCATGGTCAGCTCCCTCTCTTAGTGTTGTCCACCCACATGTCACATTGTCTTCCAGTCCACCTCTTGGTGTTGTCCACCCACATGTCACATTGTCTTCCAGTCCACCTCTTGATGTTGTCCACCCATTTGTCACATTGTTTTCCCTCTTCCTCGTTTCCCCTTCACTTTCCCCTTAAGTAAATGGGGCAACATAATAGCCATATTTGATCCTGACAAAATGCTCCAGCTAAGACTTGATCCCTGGTCACCATGAAGGCAAGCTTGCACTCTAACCCTTATATCATCGCAGCTAAATAAAAGACACATTAATGCTAAGTATTTCAATCAATCAGGTGCTGTCTCCACAATGAAGGTTGGTTGCAATGATCTCCAGGACTGTCTGTCTCTCGCCCTGATTGTACTAGTACATTCTGTCAGGTTGCTGTTAGTCCATCTCTTGGTGTTATCTTCCCACTTGTATCGTTGTCTACCTCTTGCTCGCCTGCCATCAACCTTACCTTCCAGTATGGATTTTATAAGTGTGTTGTGTCTTGTTGTCGGGAGTCTCTGTGGCGAAGTGGTAAAGCCGTTTGACTCGGGCACCGAAGGTTGTGGGTTCGAATCCGGGCTGCGTCCTTCGGTTCACGAGTAGACTCATGTGGGTCGTCGCTAGAGCTACGAGGTTCGTGCTTTGTGCGACGTTTTCCGCGCTGCGGAAAGAGACTGCGCCATATGGGATAAAACCCGGTGAAATGAAGTCGACCTTGTCGACTTGCGACTTTTTAAGTGTGTTGTCTTTTTAACGTGACCGAAATATTTCCCTTACCTCTTTTTTAAAATGTCTTTCATCAACTCTCTTTTCATTCAGTTTTCATTTCAGTTGTTCTGGAACCTCTGTATTTGATTGATTTTTTTTTTTAAAGTATTTGGAAACCGTTAAATTGTACCAAGCCTGATGTACATATCTGAAACGGCTGTTGCCAAGTCCTCTTACAATGTTCAGGCTAAACTCAAGTACAAGCCGGGACCTCCGTAGCACGGGAATTGATACCTCCTGGCCAATGAGAGTCTAATGTAAGTTGGGCGGGAGTTCTGTCTTCACTTTATCAGCAACTGTCTAACAGCGCGACCCTAAGATTACCTCTGGCATCGATTTATTACTGCTTGCTACTGTAATACTCTTGCTTTGTTACACACATTTTACACATACTCCCATACTTACTTACCTAAACATGTATCTCCATACACATCTAGCGTACTTTCATTTGCACCTTTATACTCATGTAGTTACCATATATCCCCACAAACGTAATATATATATATATATATATATATATATATATATATATATATATATATATATATATATATCTATATATATATATCCATTGGCACCTTGCCGTCTTGACAGACGATAGTTTGTGCTTTAAAAAGGCATAATAACTTTAACTATGGCGGTAGCGAGTGTGACTGATAAGGCCAATTTGCGCTGTAAATGTCCGTTCACAGTGGGTGCATGTGAACACGTGGTCATTTCCACCATCATGCACCATCTTACGTCTCAAACGCTTGGTGTGTGACTTTTCTGCAATAATTTTCTCCTTTGACTTTATTCCATTTCTGATATTTGCCCTCCATGCAACACGTTCAGTGGCGACTTGCTCCCAATGTGCATTATCAATGCCTGTATCAATCATGTCCCGCTTACACACATCTTTGTATCGTAGTAGAGGCCGACCCTGAGATCTCTTACCCATCTGTAATTCACCAAAAAAGATATCCTTTGGTATTCTACCATCATCCATCCTCCTAAGATGTCCTATCCATCTAAGTCTACGAAGACTGAGCATGGAATAAACTGTCACACAACCTGATCTTTCCAATACTTCAGTATTTGTGATTTTGTCTTGCCACTTAATACCAAGAATTCTTCGCAGACACCGCATATGAAAGCTGTTTAAATTGTTCTCTTGGTGTGAGTAAGTTGTCCAGGTTTCACTGCCATAGAGAAGAGTACTAAGGACACAGGCTTGATAGACAAGGACTTTTGTTTTGGCAGTAAGCTTCCTGTTCTCCCAGACTCTTTTTCTTAACCTGTTCATTGTTGTTGCTGCCTTACCAATCCGGATGTTGATTTCCTGATCTAGGGATAATTTGCTATTTACCACTGATCCTAGATATGTAAAATGGTCTACTATCTCTAGTTCGGCGTCGTCAATAAAGATTGATGTACCTCATGTGCACCTTGTGACATAATCTGTGTCTTCTTTTTGCTAATTGTTAAACCAAATTCAGAACAAGCATTGGAGAATGCAGATAGTAGACATTGCAATTCTTCCTCAGAGTGGGTCGTAACTGCAGCATCATCTGCAAAAAGCAACTCTCTGATCAGTACCCTCCTAATTTTGGTCTTAGCCTTCAATCTCTGAGCATTGTAGAGGCCGCCATCTGAGCGTGAGTGAATGTATATACCACCATCCTGATCACGAAATGCATATTCAGTAGAAGTGAAAAGTATATTCCAAAGAGGGTGGGAGCTAGTACACAACCTTGCTTAACTCCACTCTTGATTTCAAATTCTTCAGAAGTTGCACCATCAAACTTGATTATACCCTTCATGCCTGTGTGGAACGATTCCACAATGGACAGAAGAGTTGGTGGGCAGCCAATCTTCTTTAGTGCCTTGAACAGACCCTCACGACTGACCAAATCAAATGCCTTTGTGAGGTCGATGAAGGCAATAAACAGTGGTTGATTCTGTTCACGGCATTTTTCTTGCATTTGTCGCAATGAGAATATCATATCAGTGGTAGACCGGTGTCAGGATCTTCTATTAGGCTCGTTGGCTAACACATGTGAGACAGTACAAGTACAACGTAATTCGACGTAAGACATAGCAACACAAGTTCAATGGATTTATTACCACATTAAATACATAACAATAGTTACAGCAATGTACAACATATAACTCACAACCACAATACAGCTCATAGGTCTGACGCTCACGATATCAGTCGTTCAGCTCACAACCACGGAGATTCACACAAACGCCTTGCTCTCGACACACACGTCCGTTCAGATGTCCAGTCCCAGCTTGGTCTGAGATTAACACACACACTGTCCACTGCCTCTCGTGGGGTCACGTGGCTTTGCGTGCGTCTGTCGTCAGCGCTGGTCGCGTGTCAGGTAAGAATCTCGCCAGCCGACAACTCTTGTCCGCCGGGTGCCGTAACGATGTTGCTGCACACTTAGGCTCTGACATTCTCACCCGGGTACTTCAATGAAAGATGCCATCTTTCATTCATGATGTATGTATATACTGGGGGTAGTGTTAATTTCATGTCAGAGACTACTCTTTCCCAGTGTTATGCATGAAAATACATATAAGGCATAGAAATATATACACAAAAAAATGTAAGTTGTATTGACATGACAAATGAAGTACAATTTTTAACACAATTCAGGTTTCATCCCCCTGATGCCTGGTTACCTTCATTGCAATAATACCCAGTCAGATCAGTAGCACCAGCTTCACGCGTCTACCTCCCAGCTATTTGAAAAAAAAGTAATAATATGATTGTTTTGCAACAACCATCTAGCCAGACTGAAATACGGCTTTGTATTAGTCGTATTAAACACTTAAACTCTGCCCTCATTTGGTCAGGAGCTCTTATGTTGGTTTGCAATGTTGGCAGCTCTATGACATGCTTGGTGGACGCCTACCTGCTGTGCCAACCTTTGAGCAACAAAATGTCTATCTATACAATACACATTAATGAATATGTTTCAAATTATGGCCCTTGATGTAATTCACAAATGCAAGGGAAGTAATTTTGACATTTAAGAAATTCCATACATTACAATAATTAATTTAATTTCTTAGCGTCATTGCTTGACGTTATCTTCATATTAACGAGAAAAAGTCGGTATATGAATACATTAATCAAGATATAATTCTAAGATTACACTAATCAAAATAAAAAAAGTACCCAAATTTGGGATATTAATTTTATAGATTTGAAAGGATTTTACAAGTGTCATAAATTTTTGGGAAATTTTTTACATAGTCTGCTAATTATTTATACTTTTTTTAAAATTTTACCGGAAAAGCACACGAAAAAAGAAAAAATTTGGGTTTATGTTACATTTTCTGAACACAAATGATCCGGTTTTATTTTGGAAGGATAGTAAAATGTTCTCACAGTTCGTGGTTTTATGTTATAGTTTCACAACGGATTATGTGGAATGTTCTTATTTCCGATGTGTTCACACGTCGAACGATTTGGATCACATTCGCTGTAGAGGGGGATGTAAGGGTCAATGTTCGGTCCACATTTTCACATGTTTAAAAAATCACGGTTTAAAAAAAAAACACCCCAAATGTCACAATGGTAAAGTTCGCTTTTGATTTGGTTAAGCGTTTTTGACACTGTTGTTGGTGTCTATATACAATTAATTCGGGTTTCCCTTCTAACACACACTAAAACAATTATACTACACTCATTACATGACTTGATTAAAATAAGTTATTATACATGTCGGTCTCCAAACCGTATCACAATTTTGATTATTGACCTTACACAGTAGGTGAATGGAAAAAAAATTTACTCATTGGTGGCTGTGTTGGGGGTGAGTGTAATATTACCAGTGCACTCAGACATTGCTTACTGGTCTTGCGGACAACGGGACAAAAGGTCGGCGATTTTATTCATTCTGCCGGGAATATGGCGAACTTCAAAACTGAAATTCTGAAGCTTCAAGGACCAGCGAGCAATCATGTTATTTGATGGTACTGTGGAATTGATATACCTTAATGGACTGTTGTCAGTTTCGATGATAAAGTGACTCCTAGAAGATATCTGGACAGCTTTGTTACACTTTCTAATAAGGACAATGCCTCTAAATTTCGGAATGGACCAGGGCCCCCTCTCGGGGCCCTTTGTTTTCTTGATAGAAAACAAACGGGATGCAGGGTTTCCGTTTTTATTCCGCAATAGGACTGCCCCCGATCGCAATGGAGCTAGCATCTGTTCTCAATCTGAAAGGTAAAAGAATGTTGGGCAATTTTAAAGGGTGAGATTAGGTGTAAATTTTTATCAGAAAAATGTGCCAAAACTTTATCAAATGCATTTCGTAGGCATTCATCGTTTACAACTTTTTCGGGGTTTTTTTCTTGGTTAGTAAGTTAGAAAAAAACCCCAGTCAGTTCTGAAAAATCAGGGAAAAAAGTTTCTTAATAATTAATAAGTCCCAACAAACTGCGGACTTGTTTCTTATTTTTTGGAAGTGCAGTTTTAGAATTTTGGAGACAATTTTGTTGTCTGTCATGACAAAACCATTGGATATTTTGTACCCCAAAAAAAGATATCTCTTGGTAAGCCATGATCACCTTTGAAGGCTTCACTGTCAGTCCGTGCTGTCTGATACTTTTTAGTGTCTGTTCCAGTATCTTTTTTATGTTCCCTCATTGTCCTGTATGGACACAGATGTCGTCAATATAGGAAACTATTTAGGAATGTCAGATAGGAGGGTGTCATGCGTACAAATGTGGCTGGGGCATTGGGCTAGCCCAAATGGAAGTTTGCACCATTCGTACAGTCCCCCAAAGGGGTGGCGAAAGCTGTTAGATGTCTGCTGTCTTCATGTACAGCAATCTGCCAGTAACCTTTAGCCATTCAAGGGTCGTGAAAAAACTTAGGTCGTCAGTTCTGTCAGAAAATCGTCCGTATTTGCCATTGGTTCAAGATCTAAAAAAAGTTATTTTGTTCAGTTTTCTGTAATCAATGCAAAGTCGTATTGTGTTGTCCTTTTTCCGTACAATGGGCCATGGGTGAAGAGAATCTGATAGGGATCGTCTGATGATGTTGTGTTTTTCTAAGTTTATGATTTCCTGATGTGTTGTTCCTTGTAATGTAATGGTATGTGTATGGTCTGCATCTTATGGGTGTGGGTTTTATGTGAGTGTGATGTATGCTGTACTAATTTTTTCCTGGGTTTTCTGAAAAGATGGGGTTGTACTCTTGTATCAACTGTTTGCAAATGTTTGTCTCTGCTTGACTTATGTTTGGATTGATCTTGAAACCCTTCAAGCAGTTTTTTCGTGTCTAATGTAGGTGTTGGAATCTCGTCGCTAGAGTCGTCATCTTCGTGATCTATTATCACGGTGCAAAACTGTCGTATCGTCTTGTTCGTTGTCTCTGTTGAAGTTGGGTCTTAGCATTTGATGTTAAAAATTTTGTGTTTGTCTTTTATCAGGATTTCGTAGTCAACAGGGGAGATTTTTCTTTTCACTTTTTAAAAAACCCCGCCAAGAATCTGTTAGTAGCTGTCTGTCACTAGGGGGTATAGTAGAACGTCCTGTCCAAACTGTCAATTTATAGTCCTGTTACCTTTGTCTGCGTATGTCTGGAAGTAGCACCAGATATTTTTTGTGCACTTTTAGGGAATTTTTAATTTACATTATCCTTTCACGCAATGATGTTTCATACACAAAAGATGATATGGGTTTTAAAATTTGGGGTGGAAAAACAGTTAAAATGGTGATAAATTTTTAATGGGGCCCCGTGGTTTGGCACCCTAGATGAGTTTAAAGGAGAGAAACCCACGTCCACACTGTCAGGTTCTTAAATAAAGACGAGCCCCCACGTCCCCACATGTCAGGATCTTTTATTAGGCTCGTTGGCTTAAAACATGTGAGACGTACAAGTACAACGTAATTCGACGTAAGACATAGCAACACAAGTTCAATGGATTTATTTCCACATTAAATACATAACAAAAAGTTTTTCGCAATGTACAACATATAACTCAAAACCACAATACAGCTCATAGGTCTGACGCTCACGATATCAGTCGTTCAGCTCACAACCACGGAGATTCACACAAACGCCTTGCTCTCGACACACACGTCCGTTCAGATGTCCAGTCCCAGCTTGGTCTGAGTTTAAACACACACACTGTCCACTCCCTCTCGGGGGTCACGTGGCTTTGCGTGCGTCGTCGTCAGCGTGGTCGCGTGTCAGGTAAGAATCCGCCAGCCGACAACTCTTGTCCCCCGGGGTGCCGTAACGATGTTGCTGCACACTTAGGCTCTGTCGAAAGCCACACTGTGATTCGGGGTAGACTTGATCTCCTGGGACTTGAAGTCTGCGCAGAAAAATTCTGGCAAATACTTTTCCAACAATACAAGAAGTGAGATACCCCTATAGTTGTTGCAGTCGCTCCGATCGCCCTTGTTCTTTTACAGTGTTATGATGCTTGAATCTTTGAAATCCTGTGGGACTTGTCCCTTTACGCCAGCATAGCTCTATTAGCTGGTGGATCTGTATAGTGAGTGTGTCTTGCCCACTCCCGATAAACCCCTATTGGATCCCATCCTTACCTGGAGCCTTGCCAGATGCAAGTTCATTTATAGCACACTTAACTTTTGTTATGGTGGGAAGGGTCCAGGGTCAAGAGTTGGGAGAGCCTCTATGGGTTGAGGGCATCATCCGCTAGTTGGTCTCACTTGAGTAAAGCTCCAAATAGTGCTCTACCCATCTGTCCATCTGCTGTTTCTTATCAGTGATGACTTCTCCAGTCAAGGTTTTCAATGGTGCACTTCTTTTGATCACTGGGACCACAAGCTTTCTTTTATTCCTTCATACATGCTTTCTTATGTCTCCCTTATCAATTGCGATTTGAATGGACTCACATAACTTGATCCAATAATCATTTGCACACTGCCTGGCAGCCTTTTGCACATCCTTCCTAGCTTGCCTTAGCTCAATCAGAGTGTTACGCGTTGGTCTTCCTTGTTTCTTAAGAGAGCTTTCTTCTTCTTATCAATCAAGGGCTGCAGAGTCTCGCTGCTTGGCCGTAAACCAGTCCTGCCTCTTATGATCCACAGTGCCGTAAACCCCTACGGCAGTTTTATAAAGAGTTTCCTTAATTTGACCCCACTTTTCATTTACTGTACAATTTTCTGGTGTATCAGTGAAAGCATCTTCAAGTTGCTGTTTAAACTGAAAGCACTTTTTAGGATCGAGTGTTAAAACTTATCCTGTGGCTAGATTTTTGTTTAGCGGTAGATTCTCTTTGTCTCAGAACCCTTGCAAAAACCAAAAAATGATCCCTACACTCAGCACGTGGTAACTCTCTGTATAGGTTCAGGTTGTCCCGTGTGAAGAAATCCCCCTGGGCCAATGGGGCCCGGATCTTGGGTGTTTCCCCTGTGCCTTATCTCTCTTTTTTTTAAA
>JACEFZ010001100.1:0-15182 GCA_014155875.1 Cepaea nemoralis | reverse complement strand
GATATTATTGTCTCTGGTTAGCAGTTGGCTATGATGAGATAGGAGGTATAGAAATGTAGAGTTAAGGGGTTAAGAGTTGGGGTTGAGATTTTTTCAAGGAAAAATTCTCTTTGAAGAAGGGGAGGTATTGTAACAGAGTAACTTAGGAGTAAGGAGTTAAGGAATGCTGCGCATTCCTTGACTAGGGGGAAAACCATAGTGAACGTGTGTGCACGAATGAAGAAGGGTATCTAGAAAAACACACACGTCACTTGACTTGGGGTCCAGCTAGCAAGAAGGCAGGAATATGTAAACATCGGGATTTGAGCTTACCATCGTTGTGTTGTAGTTGAACGATTCGACTAATAAAGTATGTTCTAACCAATGGCGGAGTCTTGTGTGCTGTACGATCACGAGCCTACCAACCTGTGTAAACACTACAATAGAAGGAAGGAGGAGGAGGGAGGAGGTAGAGGGAGGAGATAGAGGGAGGAGGTAGAGGGAGGAAAAGGGAGAAGGGAGGAGGAGAGAGGAGGAGGAGGGAGGAGGAGGAGAAGGGAAGAGGAGGGATGAGGAGAAAGGAGGAGGAGATGGAGGAGAAGGGAGAAGGGAGGGGGAGGAGGGAGGAGGAGGGAGAAGGAGGAGGAGGGAAGAGGAAGAGGGAGGAGGAAGAGGAAGGAAGGAAGAGGAGGGATTAGGAGGAGGATGGAGGTAGGTGGAGGAGGGAGAGGGAGAAGGGGGAGGGGAAGAGGAAGAGGGTAGGAGGAGGAGTGGAGAGGAGGAGGTAGAGGGAGGAGGAGGAGGGAGGAAAAGGGAGGAGGGAATGGGAGAGAGGAGGAGGGAGGAGGTAGGAGGAGGAGGAAGAGGGAGGAGGAGGGAGGAGAAGGAAGGAGGAGGAAGGAGGAGGAAGAAGGAGGAGGAGGAAGAGGGATAAGGAGGATGGAGTAGGAAGAGGAGGGAGAGGGAAAAGGGGGAGGAAGAGGGAGGAGGAGGAAGAGGAAGGAGGAAGAGGGAGGAGGAGGAGGGAGAGGGAGGAGGGGGAGGGGAAGAGGAAGAGGGTAGGAGGAGGAGGAGGGGAGAGGAGGAGAAGAAGGGAGAAGGAGGGAGGAGGAGGGAGGAGGGGAAGGAGGGAGGAGGAGGGGAGAGGAGGAGGGAGGAAGCGGAGGGAGAAGAAGGAAGGAGGAGGAGGAAGGAGGGAGAGGAAGGAGGGAGGAGGAGGGAGAATGAGGAGGGGAGGAAGGAAAGGGAGGTGGAAGAGGAGGAGGAGGGAGGAGGGTGGAGGAAGGAGGTAGGGGGAGGAGGAGGTAGAGGGAGGAGGAGGAAGGAAAGGGAGGTGGAAGAGGAGGAGAAGGGAGGAGGAGGAGGGTGGAAGGAGAAGGAGGAGGTAGAGGGAGGAGGAGGGAGGAGGTAGGAGGAGGAGGAAGAGGGAAGAGGGAGAAGAAGGGAGAAGGAGGAGGGTGGAGGAGGGAGGATGCTGAGGGAGAAGGAGGCAGGAGGAGGAGGAGGGAGGCTGGAGGAGGAGGAGGGAGGCTGGAGGAGGAGGAGGGAGGAGGAGGGATGAGGAGTGAGAGGGAGGAGGAGGGAAGAGGAGGGAGGAGGGGGGAGGAGGCGGAGGGAGTAGGAGGGAGGAGGATGGAGGAGGAGGGGAGAGGAAGAGGGAGAAGGAGGAGGGAGGGGGAGGAGGGGGAGGAGGTAGAGGGAGGAGGAAAAGGAGGAGGGTGGAGGGAGGAGGTAGAGGGAGGAGGAGGGAGGAGGAGGGGAGGAGGTAGAGGGAGGAGGAGAAGAGAGGAGGAGGGAGTTCGCCATTCCAAATTCATACTCGTCTAGGTTCTGTGATTTCGGTCCTTCCATTGATTGTTCTTCCCTTCTACACGACTGTAGATAACTTCCATACACATAAAACGATGAATTGTTATTGATATTGCCGTGGCATGGAGGAATATCAGCAGCAGAGTTGATCCAGAAAACCAAAGAACCATGAACGCCTACGCCAGCCGGCACGGCACTTGATGATGATTGCCGTGTGACGATTCTGTGTAGTCACGTCATTTTCTTCCCTTTCCCTAGCGTTTTGGTTCGGGGATTCTTTCATCATCATCATCATATATTTACGCACGTATTTTGGGAGGGGGAGGAGGGAGGAGGAGGAAGAAGAAAAAAAAAATACGACAGTTGACAGCGCTGGAATGAAAGGAAGGCGTGTAGAAAATTTCATCTCAATCGGATGGGCCGTTCGCGAATGTATAAAGGACATACAGACATACAGACATACATATCCACACACATCCTAATTTATATATAAGACTAGCTGACCCGGCCCGGCTTCGCCCAGTCCCTGGCGGGGAGCATCTCATTTAATTCATATAAGTAGTCATATAAGCTCCCGTTCCCGTTCCTGACTGTCTGTCTGTCTGTGTGTCTGTCTGTCTGTCTCTCTTTCTGTCTGTCTGTCTGTCTGTCTGTCTGACCCTGCCCGGCATCGCCTGGCTCCTGGTGTGGAGCATCTCATTTAATTCATATAAGTAGTCATATAAGCTCCCGTTCCCGTTACCGACTGTCTGTCTGTCTGTCTGTTTGTCTGTCTGTCTGTCTGTCTGTCTGTCTGTCTGTCTGTCTGTCTGTCTGTCTGACCCTGTCCGGCATCGCCTGGCTCCTGGTGTGGAGCATCTAATTTAATTCATATAAGTAGTCATATAAGCTCCCGTTCCCGTTCCCGACTATCTATCTGTCTGTCTATCTGTCTGTCCCTCCCTCCCTCTCTGTCTGTCTGTCTGTCTGTCTAATCATTTATTGGTTGCGGTTAGAACAACCTTAGATAAACGGACAAAAAGCATTAGAAAGAGCACTTGAAAGATCTTTACATATTCCCCCAACAATTAACTTGGGTAAATGGAGCGGCGGCAGCAGCAGCAGAAGAAGAAGAAAAAGGAGGAGTAGAGGGAAGGAGGAGGAAGAGGGTGGAGGAGGGAGGAGGAGGGAGGAAGAGATAGGCAGAGAGAGTAGGAGGAGGAGGAGTAGGGAGGAATAGGAGGGAGGAGGAGGGATTAGGAGGAAGAGGGGGGAAAGAGGAGAAGGAGGAGGAGGGAGGAGGAGGAAGGAGGAGGAGGGAGGAGGAGGAGTAGAGAGGAGGAGGAGGGAGGAGGAGGGAGAAGGAGGAGGAGGAGGAAGAGGGAGGAGGAGGAGGAGGGAGGAGGAAGAAGGAGAAGGAGGGAGAAGGAGGAGGAGGGAGGAGGAGAACGCAGGAGGAGGAGGAGGAGGAGGGAGGAGGTGGAGGGAGAAGGAGAGAAGGAAGAGGTAGAAGGAGGAGGGAGGAGGTAGGAGGGAGAGAAGGAGGAGGAGGAAGAATGATGAGGAGGGAGGAGGAGGAAGAGGGAGGAGGAGGGATGTGGATGAAGGAGAAGGAGGGAGGGGGTAGAGGGAGGAGGGAGGAATAGGGAGGAGAGAGGAGGAGGAGGTAGGAGGAAGAGAGGTGGAGAGAGGAGGGAGGAGGAGGAGTAGGGAGGAATAGGAGGGAGGTGTAAGAGGGATTAGGAGGAGGGGGGAAAGAGGAGAAGGAGGAGGGAGGAGGAGTAAGAGGGAGGAGAAGGATGAGGAGGAGGAGGAGGAGGAGAGAGGAGGAGGTATTAGGAGAAGGGAGAAGGAGGATGGAGGAGGGAGAGGGAGGAGGGGGAGGAGGAGAACGCAGGAGGAGGAGGGAGAGGGAGAGGGAGGAGGAGGGAGGAGGAGGAGGGAGGAAGAGGTAGAAGGAGGAGGGAGAAGGAGGAGGGAGGAGAAGGAGGGGGGAGGAGGAGGAATGATGAGGAGGGAGGAGGAGGAAGAGGGAGGTGGAGGGAGGAGGAGGGAGGAGATAGAGGGAGGGGAGGAAAAGGGAGGAGAGAGGAGGAGGGAGGAGGAAGAGGAAAAGGAAGGAGGAGGAGGAAGAGGGAGAAGGAGGATGGAGGAGGAAGAGGGGGGGGGCAAGAGGAAGAGGGTAGGAGGAGGAGGGGAGAGGAGGAGGAGGAGGGATGTGGAGGAAGGAGGAGGAGGGATTAGGTAGAGGGAGGAGAAGGAGGGAGGAAAAGAGATGAGGGAGGAGGAGAGAGGAGGAGGAGGGAGGAGGAGGAAGGAGGAGGAAGAGGAGGGAGGAGGGGGAGGGGAAGAGGAAGACGGTAGGAATTGGAGGAGGGGAGAGGAGGAGGAGGAGGTAGGAGGGGGTAAGAGAAGGGAGGGGGAGGGACGAGGGGAAGGAGGGAGGAGAAGGGAGGAGGCGGAGGGAGAAAGAGGAAGGAGGAGGAGGGAGAGGGAGGAGGGAGGAGGAGAGAGAATGAGGAGGGGAGGAAGGAAAGGGAGGTGGAGGAGGAGGAGGGAGGAGGAGGTAGAGGGAGGAGGAGGAGGAAGGAAAGGGAGGAGGAAGAGGAGAAGGGAGGAGGTAGTGGGAGGAGGAGGAGGGAGTAGGATGTAGGAGGAAGAGGGAGAAGGAAGGAGGAGGAGGAGGGAGGAGGATGAGGGAGAAGGAGGCAGGAGGAGGGAGAGGGAGGAGGGAGGAGGAGAAGGGAGAAGGAGGAAGGAGTAGGAGGGAGGAGGATGGAGGTGGAAGGGAGAGGAAGAGGGAGAAGGAGGAGGGAGAGGGAGGAGGAGGAGGGGGAGGAGGTAGAGGGAGAAGGAGGGAGGAGGAGAAGAGAGGAGGAGGGAGTTCGCCATTCCGAATTCATACTCGTCTAGGTTCTGTGATTTCGGTCCTTCCATTGATTGTTCTTCCCTTCTACACGACTGTAGATAACTTCCTTACACATAAAAAGATGAATTGTTATTGATATTGCCGTGGCATGGAGGCATATATATCAGCAGCAGAGTTGATCCAGAAAACCAAAGACTGAGATCTATGGAGAACCATGAACGCCTACGCCAGCCGGCACGGCACTTGATGGTGATGATGATTGCCGTGTGACGATTCTGTGTAGTCACGTCATTTTCTTCGCTTGTCCTAGCGTTTTGGTTCGGGGATTCTTTCATCATCATCATCATATATTTACGTACGTATTTAGGGAGGGGGAGGAGGGAGGAGGAGGAAGAAGAAACAAAAATATGACAGTTGGCAGCGCTGGAATGAGAGGAAGGCGTGTAGAAAATTTCATCTCAATCGGATGGGCCGTTCGCGAACGCATAAAGGACATACATATCCACACACATTGCCTTTTATATATAAGATTAGTGACGACACTATTGAACACTTCCGTTCCACTATGTGACGTGCTTCTCATAAGGAAATTTCCATGCAGCACGGAGAAAATTCACAATTGAACACTGATGTTTCCGTGTGAAGATGTAATCATTATCATCATCAAGTGCCATGCCGGCTGGCGTAGGCGTTCTTGACTCTCCACAGATCTCGGTCTTTGGTTTTCTAGGTCAACTCTGCTGATGATATTCCTCCAGGCCACCGTCCATATCCAACGCACTATAATAAAATCACTTGCCCTTATTTCAACATTGCTCTCTCCCCAAATTAGGAAAGATAATCTGCTAAGGCCTGCAGGTATCACCAATATAACCACAACGGCTCGAGCAAGACGTTACTTGTGATAAATAATGTAATGGTTTCCCTTTGATTTCCGCACACGCATAGCTTTGGACTATGTCGCCAGCCTTTAACGACCTTTTAAGTTACTAGCATAAGTGACTTACTAGCCTGTTCTGTAGTGTAACAGCTAAAGCAATTGGCAAAGAAGTGTTTGATAATTCCGGCGGATACTCAGTACCCCTATTGTGTGCTGCCACACCAAGCTGTATTTCCCGCCGTCTGTCAAGTCGAGAAGCGCTTGGGATTTTTCTGTCTTCAAATTAAAAGACTAAGTTGGCGTGTTAAAGTCTTCAGTCTTACTAATAGGGTGGTGTTCACTTAGTTATATTAAATTATTTCACTGAAAATATTTTTTTTTCAAAGCCTAACTTGCAAAAGAGGATTTCTTTCTTATCAGCAGGTTTGCCCCAGAACACAAACGGACTGATATTTGTGGAGAGACATAAACGTCTTCCAGGCGGCAAGGCCATCAAAGTCTACCAGATGGCAAGGCACATGAGATGATGGTGATGATCTAAAACATCAAATAAACTAGACAGTTTTATAAATATTGATAACTTATTCATGTGTTTTTCTTCTTCTCTGGAGTGAGTTCACTATATCACATGATTTATTCTATTCCATGACTTGGTCATTCCCCTCGGTCTCTGATAACAATGACACCCATTCAGTAGTCACAATTCAGTGAAGCCGGTATTTTATCTTGTGTGAAATAGAATGGTATTCTATTTGCGGGTTTTGTCGTACCAGAAACAATTTCCTCTCGGTAATTAATTTCTAGCGTGAGTGAGAATGCAGAGGGCTTGTCATTTCCCGCTCCCCTTCCTCCCAGGTCTAACATATAAACGACTGTGCATGCCGTGGGACGAATAGTTCCTATTGGCGTCTATGCATAAACATGCACACTTGTTGTTATGAGTGTGTGTGAGTGTTTGTATATTATAAACACATTCTGAAGCGTATCACATTTTTATATTATTATAAACGAACTGAAAGTCTTGCTTCAAGGTAGTTGTTAGGTCTCCCTATTTCAGTCCTCCACTTTGTTTAAATACTCGAATCTGTTCTTCTTGCCCTGTTCCATCTTTTTCACTTGATATTAACTTCGCTACTTCTTTTTTTCTCTCTGGCCTTTATCTCACATTAGGGCCTAGACGCTCAACCAAACCACGCCTAGCCGTCCCACTGTTTGCTCCCTGCATATTATTCATTTCTGTCTGTAATACTCTTCTCCCAGTCTATATAGGTCTCCAGTTATTTCGTTTACGTATTTCCATCAAGGACGACTGCTATGAGTATGTTATACATTAGACAATAGAAAACAAAAACATACATTGAAAACAGCAAAGGACACTGCGCCAGGACCTGACGGGATAAGGCACTGCCATATGACAGATTAGAGTAATGGGGATTTGGAGAAGATAGCGACTTGTTTTAATCTGAACACTAGAACAACATCAGTGCCACAAGAGTGGATGTAGAGATATTTAATCCCACTCCCTAAGCCAGACAAGAAACATTCAAGACTTAATGGCTGTAGGATTATCACCTTGCAGAATATATCTGGCAAGATATTGGAAAAGATTGTTGCTGTTAAGCTGCAGACATTCTTGTAAAGGGAAAGGCTACTTCCAAGAGGGACATGTTAAGAACAACAAAATTATGCTTTTATTGACAGAATTGCATGATCCAAGGACGAGCAGAAATCTCGACATATGACACAACTAATGTCTACAGATATGGGAACCTATGTTCCCACAGTGGATATCACTGCTGCCTGGCATCGCTATAAACATGACCGGGTATCCACCTCCACAAACCAGAAAGAACATGGAAACAAAGAAGCCTCAACATGAACACTAATGGTAACAACAGGTATGGATTCTCTACTGATCCCATCCCAGGACTCACGGACAGTAGATACCTACAGATATGGGAACCTGAAATCCCACAGTTAGGGATAACTGTTGCCTGGCACCGAACACACGGGTTGTCTCTAAGTGATAGTGATATCTCAACGATGTTCAGTTGAGTCGAAGGGTACCCTCAGTACCCACACGGGTCACCCGCATCACATGGGCCGATTGGGAGCAGATACAGCAAAGAGCCATAATATAATAAATAACAGAACTATAACCTTAACAGCAAAGATATAGTGGCATAAACAGTGATATAAAGAGGTATATGAATGGGAGTGTGAGTGGCCTAAAAACGACATTATTCCAGAGCTGGGGCTCAAGTTTGCTCTAAAAACAACAACCATGGCCAAGGGTCACTACCTGCAATGCATGACAAAATACAACATCTGATTAATAACATCAATTAATCATTAGTTGCATCAACACATATACATTCCCCATATTAATCACTTATGTCCATTTCCCCATTTGCATTCTTCGGAATGATTAGGCCTGCAATTAGTGCAACAGCCACTGACACGTCATGAGACAACCTTAACGTGAGGGCGGATCATCCCTCGTTACAATGCTCTCAGCCTTTTCTGGCTTCTCATCTAACTCAGTATTCACTCACAGAATACTCTCCGTTCAGTGAGGTCATTACCTACAGATCTCTGCGACACAGCACAACTTCTCGCCTCCAACACCACAGGCTGACAACACCACATGGCCAAGGTTACACTGCAATACTAATCAGTGTCAAAATCAACACAGAACACAACTCAGCTACACTTGGTGTACAACGTCCCCTAACAGGACAACACCATTTGAACCTGTACACACAGAACATAAATACAGTTCAACCACCAACAGCAATCAGCCACACATATAGGATATGCAACTCAATATGATATCACCAGGACACACATCTTTGTACTGATGACAGCTGGACACAATATCTCCAATATACAAGAAGTGCAGTTCTACGCATGACACCAGCAACAATCAGGAAACAGGCTATAACATAAGTCAGCGACAACAAATCAGACATATGCCATACATTACCAAGCAAAACCACCGCAATATTGTTCCCCACTATGATCTAGCTCACACCCCAGGTTTATTATGAGTGCTCTATTCAGCACGTAATGCGCTGGCTGGTCATGCCACTATTCTTACCTAGTTCACATTTGTCCAACCTGAGCACTACAGATAACCAGAGCACTACAGATCATTATCCTCACAATCATGAACACCATTATAATTATAAACAAAACTATCAAATGCCCAACATCACCACATTCATCAACATCCTGAGCACCATCATACAACTATAATAATTATATTCCAATATATAGCCTCGCGGCACCTGATACGGCCACCTTCATACATGAATACCACCTAAATAGAATTAATAATAACCACATATTCTATGCTACAGTGATTCATATTTTCCTCTTTACTGTTGTAAACAGCTCCAGTCATTATTATACACCAGACACTACTGTGTTCAGGTACACTGTCCTGCAGGTGCAGCGGCTTTCCTCCTGTCAGAACATGGACTTTATAGAACAATACACACATCCTATGCATGTTCATAATATTCCCTCTACTCATGACTATGCCACTACATATTCTGCCTACTGCATTGGATTGTGGCTATAACAAACTCTCTAGAACTACACAACACAGTATTGGTACTTCCAATTCGTACTGAGTTGTTTGCTTCATTGAATCTAAAAACGTACAAGTATACACACCACCGTAAGGGAACATCCTTTGTCCTGAATCATCACTGGGTATCCCCGGCACTTGTGTTCTTATTACCCCCAACCCTTGCCAATCTGTAGAGTAGCACTTTCTCTGCCTCTCGTTGAAACAAACCTAGAGCGGGCTTACACATTGCCAATCACCATTTTCATGGATTTCCTCGGCACATTCAGGGCTCGTGCACCCCATCGACTGCACTGTGGACCACACAGACCAGTCTTGGTTAAATCTAGAGGCATTGGTGACTCTCTGCTCTGGTCCAGTGGCCAGGGAGAGCTGTTTAAAGCCTCCATTTTTGATGATATGAGCATAATCGCTCCATCGGCGATGGTTGTTACAGTTGGAGAGAGCGGGAAACTGGCAGGCACTTCTATTTATCAATGTTTCTAGAGCAGCTTCCCATCAAACCCTGAGGCACTGCAATGGACGCCGGTATTGGTGACATCCGTATCATGATGTGTCGCATCAGGCGATCACATATCCCACCCCCAATTTTTCGACGACCCCGTCGAATAAGAAAAACTAGAGTCTTGGGGTTGTAGACAAATCCCTATGTAAGTCTGGAACTACTTAAGTAAACAATCAGTCAAAGGGGTTTCATCATGGGACTCAAACCTTTCAGTCTAACTCTGTTCAAAAATTAAATATCAATTAAATTCCCTGAACATACCATTAACACTGCTTTTAAAAATCATGAGTCTCTGGCAAAATATGATACCTCATCTTATGGGTGGCCATTGGGAATATGCAGTCTACATACAAAATAAGCCAGCAATCCTGACATCAAAATCAACATGCAGCTCCATGGATGCAATCCATAGGGACATCCAAAAAAAAAATGTTCACTTAAAGGTCCGCTTAAAAATTACAATCCCCACTGTAAGAAAAAAAAAACCGACCAGATTCACATGAGTGCTTTCCATTGGGGCACCTGAAAATCAAGATGAACAGACATCCTTTTTTTCCATGAAAACGCAGGCAGATCCACAGTTCTTGCTTCTCCGGTCGGATTTTGGTAGCCCTGCTTCTGCCAGAAATATCCGCCAGTTCCATGGGATGAGTCACTAATTTTTCCGTTGTCACAGTGATACTCAAATGAAGCGGGAAAGGGGGGTGGCGTGGGAGGGGACTGTACATTGGAGAAAAACAAAGCAAAACAAACCACGCTGCTTGCAGACATGGTGTCGTGTGTGTAAAGAATGAATGTCGTATTAGTTACTTGTTCTTCTTTACCACTTTAGTGTCGTCCCTGGAGTGAAGGGAATCAACACCCACATTATTTTTTTATCCAATATCTCTATCCTGGAGATATCCAGCAGACTCCGTCCACACACTCCTTCAATCTGAAGACACCTTCCACTCACTCTTACTCACCCCTGGATTATGCCCCCTCTCATTCTCCCCCAACATAACATACTTGACAACTCTAGCTTCAACAAATAAAAAAAACAAGAAATTTATTAAAGCAAAGAGTATATATAGGAGGTGTGTGTGTGTGTGTGTGTGTGTGTGTGTGTGTGTGTGTGTGTGTGTGTGTGTGTGTGTGTGTGTGTAAGGTGTAGAATGTGTGACGAATATTCTAATGTTAGACCAGTGATTTAGAAGCAAAGTCTGTAACATCATAGTGCTTAGAACACAACAGCACCATTTATTCCGGACAGTGAACCTCACCCAGAAGATGTTTCTCCGTCCACATGACAACTTTCTCCAATCACTCGAACAAACAGGATGCTGGTCATCCGATAGACACTGTTGATCTCGGTCTTCACTCTACCACACGGTGAAGTTACTCTGTTTCATAATGTTTGTTGAACTGATAATCTTCCAATTAACTGAAATGTCACTTGGGGAAAATCTAATGTTCATAAGTCTCTGATTATAACATTTTCCCCTCTTTTAGAACACAACCTATTAATGTTTGTTAGGTAGATGTGTGTGTGTGTGTATATATATATATATATATATATATATATATATATATATATATATATATATATATATATATACACACATACACACACACACACACACACACACACACATATATATATATATATATATATATATATATATATATATATATATATATATATATATATATATATATATATATATATATATATATGTCCTTGGTATGCGAGTTATTAATCTTCGGTGATGAAGCTTATCACTCATTAAACACAACACTTATGTTCATTAAATCCTGCTCAGCAGAAGCCAGGTTTCTGGGGAACAATTAGGTTCTGAGCCCCGTGTAAAAACCTCTCAGCAACCTCTGTCTTCTTTCCATGAGCCATCATTGTATAAAACTATGAACTGCTTCTTCGTAATAAATCATCTCACACTCACGTGGAACACTCAAGGGGAACTGTAAATGGAACCTGTAGAGTAGATAACATGATGGTGAGGGCAACTCAATCCTGACCGTAATTAGGTGATTGTAGGCCAATAGCAGCACTCAGATCTATAACAGAGATCCGATCTCTGTCATACGGCCAAATCGCGCATCACAATGGTCTTATACATGGCAACACCAGGAAAGAATAAAGGAACGGGTAGAAACCCAACAGATGCCCTACTGGAAGATCCTACCATTTCACATTCCCCTCCTCCCTCTCAACCATCCTTAATCTCTCTAATTATTATTCCACTACATTGTCCTCAACTCCCCGAGTAAAATGATATATCACACAAGCTAGTTGAAGCCACACAATAGGATACCAGTGCCTACGCTCCCATGATACTTTCTAGCACCGCACTAATAGAACATTCTATCACTAATCATAATACATTATATCACTGTACCTATAATACATTAGATCACCGCACAGCACTGTACTCTATTCCTAATCATACTCTTAAATTAGATATTATTAATAGCCTACCATATGCCTATTTTGGTTGCCACTCGAGAAACTATGCAATCAGATTGGATCTATGTCCGCGGATAACTATCCCCACTTAGACATTATAGTTTCCCTCATGTAACACAACTCGGAATAATGCCCCGATCCTAACACTTCAGAATGTTTTTCTCGACTCCCTCCACCTGTTTACCGCACTGGGTTTTATATGGGTGCTTGAGTGACGTCACCCAAAAGTCCAGACGCCAATCAGTCCAGAATCTGGCTTTGTCCCCCTGTTTCTAGACTAACCAGAGTCAATTCGCTGTCAAGTTCACTTTCATCTGGGAAATTCTTTGTCTCATACAACAAAGATCCTGGCTGTCTGTGAGCCAGAGACCTTTCCCCTCATATGACAAAATCCTTCCGACCTCTGGCAGACATTCTGTCCATCACTTTCAACGGCCGATTCCCGCTCTGCAGACAGATGACGCCAGTGCACGTCTCTCGAACAACAACCTGTCAACAAACTGTCGACCGTGTGTAGACATCGCGACGTGACTCACTTTGATCTCATACCCAAAAAAAAACCGACCAGGTGCAGACAGTTCCAACGACGTATTTTCTGTTTGTTCAACATCACAGGGTCTATTGTGTTTGCAGACCAATGTCGGGCTTGGTTGTCATCGATCGCAACTAACAAGTTTATTTAACTCGCGACACATGGCGTCTTTGATTCGCATTCTGTGAATGGAGATTCCTAATTGGAATGAACATTGAACGCCACAAAACAATTACTAAACTAGTAATTAATTATTTGTCCTTACAGTGTGTCGTGGACATATATAACTAATATGATTCTGTCTGATGATGCTCACTGGATACCGTTTCCTTCCACTAAATGTCTGTTATGTGTCTCTTTTAAATCTCTATTTTCTATGCACGGGGAAATATAGGGCGTCACTGCTCATTCACCGCTCGACACTGTTAATATGTCCATCTCTGGTATCATGAAACTGGATGAACAAGCTGGTATGATGAACTCCTTCTCTGCCTCCACCTCTAAGGAAGAGATTTTCTGATGGCCACGGGTAACATTGTCATCTGTCACTTCACACCAACATAACGAACTCGTTGTGTAAAACAAGGGAAACATCTCCTCCTGATGATCTCAGGTGATGATGTCACCACCCGAGGGTGAATATGAATGTCCAGCGCTCTGCTGCTGGGGGGATGCACTGGCGGGATGGATCTCTGGAGTCTCCTTCTTCGGGGGGAAAAGGGAAATGTATTTTCTGGATGGCCCAAGATGTCGTCACCGCTGAGATAAGACGCATGGACAGCTTCAAACTGTCCTCCTGAAAGAATCAGCATAATTTGTCTCATCTACAGCCACAGGCTTGGCTTGATCTGAATATTGGAGTGTTGGAATATTGCTCTCTTCTGCTAACTCACTTCAGTTTGCTGTGTATGACACAGTGCATTTGCCAACAGACTTACGTCACTCCATAACATCGTCGACAACGTATTCAGCTTTTTTGGACGAAGCTTGGTGACCTTCGCTGTAGTATCTGCATATAATCTTTGTATCGATGGACTCAGACTGAGCGCCAAGCGGGTGGGAAACTTCGGTTCCCTGAAAAATAAATAAGGTCACCATTAACTTCGAAGACTTGAGATGTAGATGTAGGTCTGGAGGATCTTCTATCAATGCTGTGCTTCTGGAAGAAATGGGGTGTGCGGGTATGGGATATGGAGATTTGTGGATATGGGATATGGAGGCTTGAGGACATGGGGACTTGGGGACAAAACCTGAACCCAGTTAATGTCTTGGCCAGGGGCCTCCTACACCTCCATGAAGGCAGAGGACACAAAACATGAAACTACCACCCAAAAAGAACCATTGAAGACTGGAAGAGACACCAACAGGATAATCCAGAGGCCGCCAAATATCTTAGGCTGAGGTTCGCCCATAATCGCCCCCTCTGCCACTGTTGTTACAGTTGGAGAGAGCGGGAAACTGGCGGGCACTTCTATTTATCAATGTTTCCAGAGCAGCTTCCCATCATACCCTGGAGCACTGCAGATGACGCCGGTATTAGTGACATCACTATTATAATGTGTCGCGTCAGGCGATCACATTAAGGAAACTCTTTAAAAAACAGCAGAAGGTGTGTTCGGCACTGTGGATCATAACAGGTGGAACTGGTTTACGGCAAACAGCCAGACACTGCAGCGTTTGATTGATAAAAAGAAGATAGCTCTTTTAAGAAACAAGGAAAGAACAACGCGAAACATTCTCAGTGAGCTGAAGCAAGCTAGGAAGGATGTACAAAAGGCTGCCAGGCAGTGTGCAAATGACTATTGGATCAAGTTATGCAAATACATTCAAAATGCAAGTGATAAGGGAAACATCAGAAGCATGTATAAAAGGATACAGAAAGCCTGTGGTGCAATGATCAAAAGAAGTGCACCACTGAAAACCTTGACTGGAGAAATCATCACTGATAAGAAACAGCAGATGGAAAGAGGGTAGAGCACTATATGGAGCTTTACATAAGTAGGACCAAACTAGCGGATGATGCCCTCAATGCCATAGAGGCCCTGCCAACTCTTGACCACCTGGACACACTTCCTATCATAACAGAATTTAAGTGTGCTATAAATGAACTTGCAACTGGCAAAGCTTCAGGTAAGGATGGGATTCCAATAGAGGTTATCAGGAGTGGGCAAGACACACTCACTCTACAGACCCACCAGCTAATAGAGATATGCTGGTGAGAATGACAAGTCCCACAGGATTTCAAAGACTCAACCATCATAACATCACGCAAGAACAAGGGCTATCGGGGCGACTGTAACAACTATAGGGGTATCTCACTTCTGTATATTGTTGGGAAAGTATTTGCCAGAATTATTCTGCGAAGACTTCAAGTCCTGGGAGATCAAGTCTACCCCGAATCACAGTCTGGCTTCCGACAGAACCGGTCTACCATTGGTATGATATTCTCATTGCGACAAATGCAAGAAAAATGTCGTGAACAGAATCAACCACTGTTTATTGCCTTCATCGACCTCACAAAGGCATTTGATTTGGTCAGTCGTGAGGGTCTGTTCAAGGCACTAAAAAAA
>JACEFZ010001099.1:0-16400 GCA_014155875.1 Cepaea nemoralis | reverse complement strand
GACGATAGTTTGTAAAATGGGGTTATCTCTCCATGACACAAAGCCTGGGCTGAATTTAGAGACCAGTTGTTGCAGCATGATCCCTGTCTCGGCCTGTCTAGTTTACTCCAGAGGAAAGGTAACACCAACAAGTCTGGAACAAGACAAGCTGCAGAAGCTGCCGGATCAGCCTGTCGGAGCTTCGGTCCTAAATCAGTTACCAACCAAGGCTTAGGACCTGATCTACCCTGCCATGACATTTAGTCTTTAGCTTGCATTTCCTCACATCACGATAAGGCTTGTACCCTCCCAAGTGCGTCCTTCCGCCCGAAGCCGTTGGCACAATGTGGGGTGTCAGGTTTGGTAAGCGCCGCCCAACATTAGGCGCTAACAGAAGCATATGACCATACTAATACATGTATGCATATACACATTACACACTTATACCTCATAAAATATACACAAATATACATTTATAAACACATTCTCTCTCTCTCTCTCTCTCTCTCTCTCTCTCTCTCTCTCTCTCTCTCTCTCTCTCTCTCTCTCTCTCTCTCTCCCCCTCCTCTTGTGATTTACCACACGAAGTGAACAAATCAAGAAAGACTCGCATCTGCAACAAACCCCCAAAACTGCCAGGCTAGAACCTCCTCCTTCTGCTGCCCATCACCCTCAGGCGCTCAACCAGCTCACGCCCCACCCTTTGTACACCTGTTTATAAGTGGTTGGACTGTGCAGCTGAGTTGTTCTACAGGTCGAGGTAGCCAATCTCGCGTCATCATCCCTCAATCGCTTCTCACAGGCCGTGTTTGAGCACAGGAAGTAAGGACCTTCTAACTCAACTAAGTCCAAATGGACACGTGGTGTTAGACCCATATTTTTATAGATCATTCAGCACTCGGTTAATGATTTGGTTAGTATCATCCCAGTGGGTTTTACTACCCAAGATATATCTCAAAACTCCTGTCTTATCTTCCAGCAATCAAGACTTCCATAACTATGCTTTCCAAACCATTGTCGCGTTTAACGTGGCTTTCAGTGGCTTTCCCGTGGGTAGTGATGAGAGCGACGTTCTGGAAGGGAATTGATACATGAGGATGATGATGTTGATGATTATAGTATTGATGATGCTGTTGTTGACGATGATGAGTATGTTGAAGATGACGATGTCGATGATGTTGATAATGAGGATGATGATGATAATGGTAATGCTGCTGTTCTAGTATTGAAAATCCAGAATGGCGCCGTGACCTAGATACTGCAAGCGAAATCAGTGACATGTATTGCTTGCTTGCTTGTGTTCGTTGGCTTGAGCTCCAACGCGAAGTCCTGTATGTCGGATGAAGGCATCTTGTTGTCCAACATCAGTGTGATGTCATACAGGACCGGAGGTTTGCGTGAGTATCCGTTGTCCCACGTCTGGCTTATTGGTGTGCAGACTGGTGGTTCCTCGCCGTACAGGTAGACACTCTCCGACTTCGGAGGAATCGGCGATCCTACTGACTTTAGCCAGGACCCCGAAGGGACCTGTTGCCCAGGACGCTCGACGAGGACGCATCAATAGGTCTTGGCCAGTATATAACCCGGCCCTGGTGCCTTGGAAACACCTCTGCGTCCCACATGTATTTAACAGGGACGTTACGCTTTAAAATAAAGAAACTGCATATTGTTTACAGAACGTTGCAGTCACACCCATCCCGTATTGCCTGCTTGTAATTTACTCGTCACTTTTACGTTCAGTAGTTTGCCATTGCTTTCTGACCGAGAACTCAACATTTAATTCCAATTCAGACTCTCAGAATACAGGCCTTACTCTGAGAAACAAGTCAAAACAGAGCTGCATGGAGGTCTCGCGTTCCTTATCTCAACAACCTATTTCCTAGGTCAATATGACGGATTGGACAAGAGCACTCGCTCTTAAACATCCGGTGTGCTGATGCTGAGGTAGCAGGTTCAACCCCTACACCGGTCAGTTGGACTAAAATGTTGACTTATATTCGTTTTAACAACAACGACGTCAACAATTACGGCTACAACAACAACAACAACAACTGCAACAACAACAAATACTATTACATCTACAACAACAACAAAAACAACTACAACAGCAACAATTATAACAACAACAATTACAATAATAACAATTAAAACAACAAGAATTACAACAACAACAAAAACAACAACACAAACTACAACAACAAGGTATGTGTGGGTTGGCGGGGGAGGTGTGGTGGGTGGGGGAATGTGTGGGTGGCTGCGGGATGTATGGGTGGCTGCAGGATGTGAGGGTGGATGGGGCATGTGTCTCACAACATTGCAATATGCACTGTTTATGTTTACAACTTTCATTTGACAATGTTTTTTTTCCCCATGTGAATGTATCATGCGTAATATGCATTGTTTATGCTTACAAAATCCATTTGACAATGTGTTTTTCCCCCTATGTAAATGTAACATGCACATTTGATGAGTGAAAGATGAGTGATTGAAAGGGTCGAATGTAAGACGGGCCTGTGTGCCCAATTTGTTACCCTTTTAAAATAAAGTTCGTTCGTTCGTTCATTTGTTCTCTCAGCCTCACACTCTCTGTCTCTCTCTCTCTCTCTGACTCTCTGTCCGTCTACAACTACAACAATTACCCCAACATCAACTAGAACAACATCAACTAGAACATCCACTACAACAACAACATCAACTACATCAACAACTTCAACTACAACAACAACATCAACTACAACAACAACATCAACTACAATAAGAAGAACATCAACTATAAAATCAACTACAAAATCAACAACCGCAATAATTACAACAACAACAATTACAACAACAACAACAATAACAACAACAACTACTACAGCAACATCAACTACAACAACTACAACAACAACAACTACAACAACAACAATTACAACACAACTACTACAACAACATCTACAGCAACTAAAATAACAACTACAACAAGTACAATAATAATAACAACAACAACAACAACATATACAACAACATATACAACAACAACAATAATTACAACAACATCATCTACAACAAAAACATTAACTACAACAACAACTGCAACAATACGTCAACAACAACAACAACGAAAACGACAACAACAACAACAACAACAATAACAACAATTGCAGCAACACCACCACCAACAACAACAACAACAACAACAACAACAACAACAACAACAACAACAACATCTATAACAACTACATAAACAACAATTACAACAACAACTACAGATACAATAACATTAACAACAACATCAATAACAACAACAACTACAACACTAACAATAACAATTACACCCACAACAACAACAACAACAAAACCGAATAAACCCTAGATGACCCGATGTATTTTGATGCTATGCGTCTGTGATGTAATACGGCAGTCACATTGTGTAGGCCTGGAAGCTCGGGTGCATACATGGCCAGTGTTTCCCTCAGTTAGCGGACGACGAACGCAAGCGTCCAAGCCTCATCCAATCCTTTCATGACATAGCACCTAGCGATATCTACGTGAACTGTTGGCTAGCACAGGTTCCTAATCTCAGCACTGTCACAATACAAAGTACGCACATTACAATATGCCCGCTTCGTAGCGAAGTGGTTACAGAGGCAGTTCGCAATCCAGCATAATGCGTTAGAAACACAATTGCGGGAGATTTTGCAGCAGACTGCCAAGTGTTGGTTTTTTACGAAATATTATTGGTGGCGGTCGTTCATGAAGCAATGGCAAACTATTGAACGTAAACTTATCAAGAGATCACAAACAGCAAAACATGATGGGGTTGACCGCGACGACCTGTTTAGGATATGCATATAACTTTAACTTTACAATAATGTTTGCATATGCCAGTCACAACAGGAGGATCATGTTCTCTCACGCACATACATACACACACAGACACACACACATACATAGATTCTTAGTTGGTTAGTTAGTTTAGTTAGTTAGTTAGTTAGTTAGTTAGTTAGTTAGTTAGTTAGTTAGTTAGTTAGTTAGTTAGCTAGGTAGGTAGGTAGGTAATTACGTGGGTGGGTGGATGGTTGGTTGGTTGGTTGGTTGGTTGGTTGGTTGGTTAGTCGACAGATCACCCTCATTGCACATCGAACCATTCAGTCCATAAGTGCTCGGATCCCATCCTCAGCAAATCCCGCAGCGTATAGCGGCTAACGACACCAGTTCTGTGTTGGTTTATCAATCTTCTTTGGCTTCCTGCGTAGTGTTCTTGTTTGGCCACCCCTCTTTTAATTTGCTGTTCTCGCAGTCTGACCATGGTTGTAGATTCACAGTCATCACTTGGTTCTCGCAAAAGTCTTACTTCTCATAGAGCATTCAGACTGTTAGCCTGGTCCATGGCGCGACCCTCCACAATAGCCTTAACTGCGAGCTTGTCAGCCCGCTCATTTCCTTGTACTCCCGCATGCCCTGGCACGAAGATGAAACTAATCTTTGCCAGCTGAGACCGCTCCAGAGACAGCAACCTCTCTCTTCTGATCCACCTCATCTCTATCCTCTTGAGCATGCTCATTGAGTCGCTAAGGAAACATGCCCTAGTGAATGTATGTGTCTCGAGCCATGTTATTGCTTTATTTACTGCCATGACTTCCGTAGTCAGGCTGCTTCTAGTCTCAATAAAAGCATCAGAGTCCTCCTTCACAATTCTCCCTCCGGCCTGAGCAGTAAAGGCCCATGAGCTTCTCACATGTCAGACGACCGACCCATCTGTGTAGATGACAGCATAACCATCTAATGAATTTTTAACCTGCTGCCGTTCACCTTCCTAATTTCACAATGGAGTGGATTTTGTGTTTTTGCGTTAGCTCTGAGGTTAGCACATGCTAATTTGTATTCTGTCTTCAGTGATTGGAAAATCAAGAAAGTAGCGCATCTCCCTGCATGCTGAATCTCTTGTACATCCAAGAATAATGCGCACAGCTTCGTTCTGTATCCTTTCCATCCTTTCTATCTGCTTACGGTTGAGTCGCAGACTCAAAAACAGACATGACCAGTCCCTCGTATAGAGGACATAGATGGCGCTGCTCACAGTTTGCTGCCGCCATCACCCGCATCGCAGCCAAACCCCACTTGGCCTTTGTTATCACCTGGTCTATGTGCTCATTATAAACCAGGCTTCGATCAAAACGTATCCCCAGGTAATTCATTTCCTGCGTTCTGTCCACAGTCTCTGAACACAGATCATACATAGATAAATATAAAGAGAGAGAGAGAGAGAGAGAGAGAGAGAGAGAGAGAGAGAGAGAGAGAGAGAGAGAGAGAGAGAGAGAGAGAGAGAGAGAGGCTGAACGAACAAACGAAAGAAAAAAACTTTATTTTCAAAGGGTCACAAAGGTAACAAATCGGGCACGCAGGCCCGTCTTACATTCGGCCCTTCCAGTCACTTATCTTTCGTTCAATTGTGCATGTTACATTCACATACGAAAACAACATTTCCAAATACATTTTATAAACATAAACAATGCATATTCCTATGTTATGAGACAGGCGGGCACGCCTACACACACATACATAAACACATACATGTACATACTTGCATACATACTTACATCATTTGCACAAACACTCAATTTTATGCACACACTCAAGAACACACAAATACACACTCCCTCGCACACACTGCATGCATGCACTCATACACACTCAAACATATACATACATACACACACATACACACACATGCACACACATGCATACACATACATACACATGCACTTACACACACACATACATATATACACAAACAAACACACATGCACATCCACACACACACATACACACACACAAATAAACACATATGTACATTCACACAAACACACACCCAAACATACACACCCATACACACATGTAGACGCATAGACACTCATACTCACGCATACACAAACATATACACACATACATACACATCCACACACATACACACATGTGCACACGTACGTACACTCATAAACATACTTCCACACACATACAAGCACACACATACACACACATACACATGAAAAGAGAGACAGACAGACATACATAGATGAACAATGAGAGACAGGGAGAGAGAGACAGACAGACAAACAGACAGAGAGAGAGAGAGAGAGAAACAACATAGAGACAAACAGAGAGAGAAGGAGGTAAAGACAGGGACACATAGTGACAGGGTGGCGTCAATTATTATCCTTCTTCTTCTTTCGTTCGCCTGAAATATGTTTATAACTGCAATGTTGTCTCTTGTATGAATCTAACAGTCTTTTTTAGTTCACACAGCGGTCCATAGAGTTTATCTTCTACTGTTGTCTCTCTAGGCCAGAAGGTTTGCCTAGATATGTTATATTTTGGGCAGTCTTGGAGTATGTGCTCTGCTGTCTGTGACGCCAATCCACATGTGCACATGGCTGTTTCACCAATCTTGAATTTTGTATACATGTGGTTGCGTAATCTATTGTGTCAATTATTATTATAAGGGGCATAACAATTTAGACACAATAATTATATTGTTGCTTACTTCCCTTTCAACTCTTCGCTGGCTGCTGAGGATGGGGACGGAGCGCTTATGGGAATGTCCCGAATGCTGTGATGTCGGTTCCTAAATCAATCAATCAATCAATCAATCAATCAACAACACCCAAAACTGTTGACAAACAAGGCCTTAATAAAACTCAATATCCTGTTTTCGTGTGGTATAAATAGTAAGATGACATAAAAAAATAAACAGGACATATATTCACCATACTAGAGCTTGTATCTTATTCGAAAGATTCAGAATTTCCCAGAAATGCATGGTCTAATCGATGTAGCAATGGCTGAGGTGTTTTCATAATTGAAGGAACAAAATTACCAGGTTAGGAAATATTGGGCATATGAAAACTCATGATCCTGAAGTAACAAATGCAGTAGAATATGCTAGGTTTTCAGTGATATTTAGTGGAGCCTTAAGAAGTAGATACGAGGGGACACCGTAAGTTACAGTGGAAATACTTGACTACACATAGTATACTAGACAACTGAAGGTGTTGCGGGCAATGGAGAGCAAGACAGAGGGGAAAACAATAGGCAATATATGACATATTAGACAACAGAGAATATAAAAAACAATAGAGGAAATAACAAACAATAGAGAACACAACATGCAATAGAGGATACAACAGACAATAGATTACATAATAGGCAGTAGAGAACACAGTATGCAACAGGTGACACCATATGAAAAAGAGGACATCATATGCAATAGAAGATACCATATGCAACATAGGACATAATAGATAATAGAGGACACCATATGCAATAGAGGACATAATAGATAATAGAGGACACAACATGCAATAGAGGACATAATAGGTAAAAGATGATACCTCATGCAAAGCGGACATAATAGGCAACAGACGACACCATATGCAATATAGGACATAATAGGTAATAATATGGTCGAGACAAGAATACTGAGCTGATCCACGAGTGAAATGGCGAATCGTGACCGCCCATGATTATCGGCATGGCACAAGATGGATGGATGGATAATAGCAGATGGAAGATGAATTAAGGAAGTTAAATGCAAGCAAACGCTGCATGTTACGTGATGAAGATTATTCTCTGCAATACATCTTTGTCAGTTGGGTTGCTGAAAAGAGTTCTTAAGAGCAATATAATCCTAACGTACGGAATCGAATCACGGACAATTAACAGACAAGTGAGGAATTATGCTGGGGCAGTGGCAATGTAGTCTTATGGGAAAACGACGAGAACATTGTGGACAGATCGAACGAGCATGAAGATATATTTTAAAAAGGTAACTCTCAAAGAGAACGGTCTACTCTCATCAGAAGAAGACCCAAGACTACATTCTTTGGTCACGTTATGAGAAGAGGGAAGTTGGAGTACGTCCTCATAACGGGAAGGTTGGAGGGAAAGAGAGCAGAGGAAAATAAGATGTTGGACAGTCTATTATCATGGCCACAAGATACAGAAGGCTGTGGACAGACATGATCAACCACACCACACAACAGGGACTATAAGAAGACACAATTGGCAACAGAATACATAATAGGCATTTCAAGACACAACAAGCAATAGAATACACAGTAGGCTTTAGATGAATGGTTCTCAACCTTTTTTGGCCCATGCACCCCTTCACTATATGTTCAGAATGTCATTCCCTCCCCCCCCCTCCCCTCCCTTTTCTTATTTCCTCCCTATAAATCCATAACCCCTTCACAGTTTGCGTAAAAATGGAAGCTAAATTTAATAACACATACTAGAGCAAGTCTAGATGTCTACATAAAACGTGATTTGCGGGTCTACTTACGTTATAAAACGAATTTCAGAAGGGCGAGAAGTACAGAACCGTATAGTATGAAGGGAAAAACGATATGAAGTAATCGGTTCTTGTATTAACGTAATAATCTTGAAATAATCTTAATTCCCCCTCCCCACCCCTAGAAACCATAAAATCTCCCTCCCCACCGGTTGAGAACCACTGCTTTAGAGAGTACACTAGACAATATAGGGCAAACGAGATCATATAGGACATACAAGTTCATATTAGACAAACTAGATTATACAGAACAAATTTGATCTTATAAGATAAACTAGACAATATATAACATACTAGACGGAACATGACGCATTTGACAATAAAGGACATAATAGACAACATAGTAGATACTAGCCAATATAGGATGGGCAATATAGAACATACTAGATCATATAAGATATACTAGACAATATAGGATATACTTGATCACACAGGATATAGATAATATAGGACATGTGAGATAATGTAGATGATGAAGTAGAGAAAACCCAGGATATTCTCGCCCAACGTAACATGGCAAAGATGACATCTGCAACTAACAGGACAAATACCGCGTCTGACTTGTCTTCGATCCGGCTTCACAGAGTGTAAGGCGGTGGCGGCGCTAATCACTTCATACAGGCCCTTCATCTTTGGTCAAGTGAACGATAAACAAGAGAATGGACGTTCAAGAAGTCTAATACTCAAGTACTACGTCTTCTTGTCCTTTAGGCACCAGGTCTGGAGCAGGCGTCGGCGATCATAAAATATATATACATTAGGCGTTAGGTAGCTTTGAACTCCGCACACATATGTAGTCCATGCACGCACTACCACTTCTAGTGCACTGAACTGATCTTTTACGTGTGGGTTAGCTTTCCCTCTTTTCGTGTTCCTCGCTATCAATTGAACCAACTCCGAATTTAGAGATATATGTCGTATGATATGAGTGCCGGTCGTTCAGACAGCAGTGGCAAACTACTGAAGATAAACTTTCCAAGGAATCACAAACTGTCAAAATACTCTGGGGTTGACTGCGGCAGACATTCAGTGGCAAACAACAGTCTTAAAATAGAGAAATAATTCCCAGATGTGGAGTGAGGTTGCAAAAAACAGCCATTGGATAAAATTACGTTATTACACACACAGTGTCACAATGGCCAATACTCAATAGATAATATGAGTACTATATAACTGCGGTGATATTATTAAGCCACTTAATTTTTGTGGTGGACTGCTTAATTTCGGCATCTTCTCAATTTTGTTTCCCACACCCACACTTTGCTTCATAAGTAGTCTGCACATGGTTTGGCTAATCAAATATATTGACACTTCAGCCCCTAGTCAACAATACCAATATGTAACTGAATAATGACACAAAGAGAACTCCTTAAAATACTGTCAAAACTGTAAGTCATCTCATGACAGTTATAGGACTCCAGTCCTCAAACGTCAAATAGAAAGTAAGTGGCATTTACCTTTAAGTATATCTTAGAGATCTGCACATATATTCTTGGTTATCACATTTTACTGGTAACTGTATATTTCAATACTATAGATAGCTGGAAGCATGATTTGCATCACTCTTTGCGGTATCATGGATTCAAGCCAGAAGGGTTTACATCTCAGTGATGAAAAACATTACAATGGCAGCATCTGTATACCTGTTTTCCAAATAACCATTGTGAGCTAGTCTGTCCATAAAACCATGACAGTACTCAGTAATCTGTGGTGTTAGGGGGACAGAGTGATCTCGAGGTATGGTGTTTGCCTCGAGTGCTGGAGGTCCCGGGTTCAAGCCCCGGTGAGGACAGGGATTTTTTCACGCTGACTTCTAGTAGCAAAATTTCCCCTGGCTTCTGGGTAATGAAATCTGACGCCCATGTGTATTGTTGCGCACGTAAAAAAACATCTCTTGGCAGTTGGAAATCGAAACAGAGTAGCCTAACGGCGCTGCCCGGACAAAATTTTCAGTTAAAGATCTGCCCAAAGTGTTTCAGGATCCTCGCCGATGCTACGGAGTTCGCGCACTGAGCTGAGATTCTCCGGAGTTAGGAGTAGAACGGAGCACTTATGGGTTACAGATGTGATGTTGATCCGTCGACTAAACTAACAACTAATCTGCGGTGATGTTTCTTTCACGTGTACAATAAGTAGACAAACTGAAAACATTTAATGACAGTGGCAATGTGGTTTCTGGGGGAAATGCAATACTATCTTGATCAGACAGTAAAGTTGATGAGCAAGTCCTACAAGAGGCAAATAAAAGCCGCAAATTGATTCAAGAAATTAGACGTAGACAGTTACATTTTTATGGGCACTTTATGAGAAGAAATAAATTAGAGAACTAGGTGACAACTGGCAAGATTGACTGGGAAAAGAACAAGGGGAAGGCAGAGCAGTGAATATCTGGATGGCTTGGCCACAGAGCTGATCCACGACTCTGCTGCTCGCGTGAGATGGCGAAACATGACCGCCTAAGCTTACCTGCATGGTACATGATGATGATGCCTATAAAGATGCCTATGATGATGCTGGTAATGATGATGATGATACCTATGGCAATGTCTATAATGATGCTTATAATGATGCATATGATGATGATGATACTGCTGCTGAAGATGATGCTGATGATATGCCCCCAGGTCCACCTAGCCTAGAAATATGTACAAGCAAATGTTCTCAGAAACGAAGGAAGTCGGTGTGATACTGACCACACGACACATCGAGTAGCGATGGTCTTAAAATATATGACGAGCACCATATACCCGATAAGCCACATAGCGTGAAAGGGGCTCCTTTACTGTGACTATTAAACATCTCTCATGATGGCATGCATTCACGGGGTCATTTACCTCTCACCACCGCAAAACAGACCGACAAAGAAACAAAACAAAAACACGCAGAAACATTTCCCTCTCGACTAACAGTGAGTCAGCCAAACTCACGCGCACACACCCATATAGTACCTGTCCTCGGCTGACTGCTTTAACCCGCCGCTTTGCTGACCATATTTCAGAACTTAACTATGCCGGTAATCACTCAGCCGTGACTGCATCAAGTGAATGTCAAATGGCCTGCCATTCCCAATCACGGTTCAGTGAATACTCACACAGAACTTCTGGTTACTCAGAAGCTGACACGTTACTCAAATTGCGCAGCGTTTTCTCTTAAGCCAGACCTTTCAACAGTTAGAAAACGAATGGAGACACGAATCAAAAGATATCTTAAGAGCCGTATCGAATAGGTTTCCAATCTAACCTTAACAGAATTGCAAATCTGTGAACTCTTTAAGCGGAGTAATTTTATTTGTCTTAAAAAATACCCACTACCCGTTTCCGGTATTACTCTGGTCTGAACTGCGGTCTTGAAGAATGATTCTGTTTTGTTTATTTTAAAAATTAACTTGCGCTTTAGAAGAAAATAGCTAACAAATATAGAGACAAAATAGCGAGTCTTGAAATGCTCTTTATTAAAGCTGCAACAACTAAACCTCCCCCCCCCCCCACCTCCCAATAGAATGTATAGGTGTCATAACATCTGAAGGGAGATGCCTTGAAGAGATAAGAATAAGAATCACCATGGCGAATGTAACCTTTTGCAAGATGAATAACATCCCTCCATCATGTGCCATACCGGTAAGCGTGTGCGGTCATGATTCACCATTTCACTCGATTACCAAAGTGGTGGATCAGCGCAGTGTTCCTGTCTCGGCCATACCACGTGGCCAAGCCATACAGGTATTTTCTTCTCTGTCTTCCTCTTGTTCTCTTCCCCTCGATCTTGCCAGTTGTCACCAAGTTCTCCAATTTATTTCTTCTCATAACATGTCCAAATTTTTTTTACTGTCTACGTCTAATTTCTCTAATCAGTTTCCGATTTTCATATGTCTCTTATAAGACTTGGTCGTTGGTTTTTCTGTCTGTCCATGGTATTCTTTGCATTCTCCTCAGAAACCACAGACGCTTCGGCTGGACTTCATTCTGCTAGACCGGCATGTTCCTCCTCGAACCACCGCCTTCCTCCTGTGGAGGCTCCGACTAATGTATGTCACAACAATAGGTCAATAGTTAACCAAAGGTCACGCACGGACAATATTAACGCGGTCTAGAGCATCTACATATCTAGACGTTTCCAGCACAATCATCGAGTGCCGATTGGTCTAAAACAGATATGGCCTAACACTGCAGTAAGCCTTAATACATGCAAACGAGTCGTTACTTTTCACTCGCTACATCACCAATACACAGAATGGCGTGACCAAACTTCCTTTCTCTTACTTTTTACCTGTTACTTCTTACTGCGATATGCTGACTCATTTTTCCGCAGCTGGCATTTGAAATTCTAACAGCTGTAATGTTTCTGAAGTCTCTTGCATTATAAGCCTAAAACTTTTTCGCTGTGTCTGCTATGTGTGTTTATCAATGTCCATAAATTAAAGTATCGTGCATCAATGGCAAATAAATATCGCAACAATGAATATCACTTTATTGTTAATATCGGAGAGAGCTGGAATTAAAAGCCTTCTCCTAGCGTGTATTGTCAGCTTGAAGGATTTATCTTATTGCTATAGTTTATGTTGCGATTTCTGTAGTAAGCACCTAATGGGGTGCACCGAACTATACCAGGCAATAAATCGTGCAATCGATTGTTTGTGTCTTTGTTATTCAAATTCACAACGGGTTGAGTGCATGGAGCGACACTGTGAGCTATGAATTTCATGCGGAGTGCTTTTACACCTGTCCACGGATGTTTATAGCGTGAACTGCATGTTCACAAAAATGGCAGCCGCCCGGTCTCTGAACTAACTGGGTTACCTTATGCAGTAAATGTGTGGCTGCTGGTTTTCTAGTGACTGTCTCTTCCATCGCGATGAACTGTATTTTCCGTGGTGGACTTTTGTGATGGCATTCTGGCAGTGGCATTATACATATTATATCTGTGCGGGCTGTTGGTTTGTCGAGACTCCTGTCTGTTCCACTTTTCACATGGGACAGTGAGGAGCATTTTGTGTGATATTCACTGGCACAGGAACGGAGCATAATGGGGCCGTGAAGTTGGAACAGCGACTAACTAACTAACTAACTAATTAGCTAACTAACTAACTAACTAACTAATTAGCTAACTAACTAACTAACTAATTAGCTAACTAACTAACTAACTAACTAACTAACTAGCTAACTAACTAACTAACTAACTAACTAACTAATTAGCTAACTAACTAACTAATTAGCTAACTAACTAACTAACTAACTAACTAACTAACTAACTAACTAACATTGTTTAAAATTTGCCACTGAAACTGTATGTATGGATCTCACAATGAACTCGACCGATGTTGAGTTCTCCGACTGAGTTCTCCATTGCTTGCTTTCTTTCTTTCTTTCTTTCTTTCCTTCTTTTCATTCTTTCCTTCTTGCAATATACAATTCTGTTTTGTTTTTTTTTTTTGCTTGTTTTCTTGCAATAAAACATTTTATTTTCTGTTTATTTGTTTCTTTATTTATGTCTGTATAGAATATATCATTACTTCTTCTTTTTCGCTATCTTCCCATAGTTTCTAGCCAATTGTGGCTGGTGAATTCATCCACTGACTACAGCTCCAAATGCTGGTTCATTCTTCGAGAAACCAAGGTAAAAGAAAGAAAGAAAGAAAGAAAGAAAGAAAGAAAGAAAGAAATTTACAATGTCAGCCTAGCAATCAGGCAGAATGAAGCAAAGAAAGAAAGACAGAAGGAAATTAAAAATCGTTAGAGGCCATGACCGAGATAAAAAGACATTAAGTTTTCACATTAAAAAGTGGGACAAGAAAACAGAGACCATTTATGACTATCTAAAGAAAAGATCCGATCATAAATACCGTAGCGAGCCTCGTCCTGTGGTCGGGAGGAGGGACCAGAATTGTCGGTACTCATCGGCCCGAGTGAGAACCTCGCAAGATTAAAGGCCTTTAGTGGAGTTTTGTCTCGGTACTGGAAAAGCTCGCGTGGCTAAAAGCTTTAACAAGGCGAGGGCGGTTCCCGTGCTGGAAAGACTGAGGCCTAACCGGCGTGCAGCTGTGTGTGTGAGTGGAGGAAAAAGGAGGAGGGGGGGGGTGGGGGGGGGGGGGGGGGGTGGGGTGTCAATACAGGTTAAATTGAAAACACGTGTATGTAATTCACGCCTGGGTGAGCACGGACGGTGGCTGATGTCAGCCGGGGACACGCCTGTGAGGGGAAATAGTGATAAAGTAGTTTTCAGTCATGGATAAATGCCATGTTTTCTGTACAGAATGGTACCAAGAAAAATGACGCTGTAAGACACACGTGATCATTCTGGCATTGCCTTTCCTCCTGTCACAGCGAAAGGCCATAGGTAAAAGTTTTAGTTAGTTGCGTATCCTTTACAGGACGTCGCAGTCAATCCCATCATTGTTTGACAGGTTGTGATTTCTGGGCAGGTTTACGTTCAGTAGATTGCCATTGCTTTCTGAGTGATCGGCACTCATACAATCGTGTTAAAACCAACGCAAGGCGGTCTGCTGCCAAACTGCCCGCAGCTGTATTTCGAACGCGGTATACGGGAATACGTGTTGCACCTTCGTAACACCTTCGCCGCGGAGCTGCCAGTTAACAGAGAAAAGGGGAGGTTGGAGGCGAGAGGGTCGACTCCATTGCACCGGGTTTTATCCCATATGGCACCGTCTCTTTCCGCAGGTCGGGCTGCCGAAAGCGTCACACAAAGAACTCCATAGCTCCAGCGGCGACCCCTACTCCCTATAGAAGTCTCCGAGAAAATTGCACAAGTGAACTGAAACGACGTGGCCCGGAATCGTACCCATGACCTTCTGAATGTGAGGCAAGCGGCCTATGGACTTCACCACCGAAGACTCTGCATATTCGTTTACTAACACCGTTTACTGCCTGAATTATCAACATAGACACTTCTTCTTCTTCTTCTTCTTCTTCTTCTTCTTCTTCTTCTTCTTCTCCTACTTCTTCTTCCCCCCTCCTTCTCCTCTTCTTCTTCTCGCTCATCTGAAGTAATCCTAATTCTGTAATATGTTTCCTACACGAAATGCACTGTCAACTTCAATTACTGCACACTTCCGGAGAATTTGACATCTAGGAATGTTTCATCCTGCAGTAGCATAGACCCGTCTGATCTGCATTTGTTACAATGTCGTACTTGATATTGTGCAGCTTGGATGCTTGTCCGCATGTACACATTTATATGGAACTAATAAACTAGTACAGATTTGTGGGAAAACAGATTGTGGAAGACAGCATGAGAAAATTATTGTGTGTCAAGACACACCACTTAATCTATGTCCTTGGAGACCGCAGAAGTGGACAAGCATGATCGCTCGCGGCAGTCAGCAAAGCATTTGATGATCCTCTTCTTCGTTCGTCCGGAATGTTTGTTTTGGACGTAACTGCCTTTTGTAGTTTACAGCAGAGGTGCGATATATGTACCTTTCGACCACATCCGACGTCTTCTGGCAGATGTTGACCGGGTTAACCTTCCCGTGTGCAGTTGATGATGATTGTGTTCATACTTTTTTGGCGATGTTGAAGTGCTATATAGAACCTGTACTCTTGTATGAATGTGAAGGTGGATAATGATTAGCCAAGCTGCAAAACAACTGATGGCTGTGGTTTGTGAGGGAAATGCAAAGAATGCTGCCAGACACTTGCTTCGGCTCGCTGGGTAGTGTTTAGCACAGTGGTTCTCAACCGGTGGGGAATTCCCCCCCCCCCCAGGGGCGAATTTCAGGGTTTCCAGGGGGGGGGGGGGAATGAAGACCATTTCAAGATCGTGTTAATACAAGAACCGATTACTTGACATAGTTTTTCCCTTCATACTTTACAGTTATTTATGTCTCGTCCTTCTAAAATTCATTTTATAAAGTAAGTAGACCCACAAATCATGTTTTATGTGGATGTCTAGACTTGTTTTAGTATATGCTATTACATTTGCCTTCCACTTTACGTATACTGTGTAGGGGTGAGGGGATTTTTAGATAGGAAATATGAAGGGGGGGGGGGGGGGAATGACGTTCTGAAAATAAGGTGTAGGGGGAACGGGCCAAATTTTTGATAGGAAGGGGGGGGGGGGGGGGGTTTTGGGG
>JACEFZ010001098.1:257500-277349 GCA_014155875.1 Cepaea nemoralis | reverse complement strand
ATTACTAGACCCATGACACACTACGCGAACGTAGTGCAGTCGCCAAACCAAAACATCCAGATCAAGACGCAGAAACGAATTTTATACATACACAAAACACAACAGTCCTATAGTCACAGAGGAAGAAAAGATAAGGGAATGAAAAGGGAAGGAAGGAGTAGAAAAGAGCCATGCATCGGAAGGAATGAAAAGGAGAACGGGCAGAAATAAGTCAAGTAACGTGAAAACAGGATGCGAAGTGACGCACCCCCTCCTGAGTGAGTAGTGAGTTGAGGCTGAATGACTAATCAATTATTTAATTAAACATACTGATTGTTGTCTTAATGTTGTGCATGATTCCTATTGCCTTTAGAGGGCGAAGATGGGTACAAATGATGTTAAGGACGTGTAATCAAAAAATAATATAAATAAAAAAAAAAAAAAATGGAACATAGGCAAATAGATGTGAAGAGAAGAAACGGGGGCGTAGGCGACAAAAAATTTTCAAAGTTTGCAGGCGGTGCGGTGCAGGAGCAAAAATGCATAAAATTTACTTCAAACAAAGAAAAAAAAAAAGAAAAAAAAAAAAAAAATGTTCACCGGTCACTATTACTCCTACCTCCACAGATACTCCATACCCACACCGACGAGATTCAATCGTTTTTTTTTTTATGTTCTATGCCTGCACCTGCCTCCACACCCACATCACCAGTTCGATTTATAGCCCATAATACGTCTCCCATTCTTCGCCTGCTATGATTTTTGTTTTCTAGCTGTGGATGTCGTTCCATGCGACTATGACATAAAAGACCTATCCCACAGAGAGTAGCCCTGCTTAGTCCTGCCCACCTCCTCTTCACCGCCCCCGCTCTTCGCACGCCTGCCAGTCAACGCTCCCCGACCTGGTGAATGTTGCCTTCCCGACGTTACACTGAACTATCCTTCGTCCAGTAATGTCTTTCATGGATTTTTAAAGCATATCCCTGACTCAAGCTCATGCTATCCACTACCTCCGTGCAATACTTCCCTCTTTCCTGGCTTCCCACTTCCACCCCCTTCCCCAAGATGTATTTTAATAGTGTACTCCACCCATGTTTATCCATTTTCACACAGCTTTCTTCACCAGTTAGTTTCATCCCAAAACAATCTTCTTTCTTTTCTTTTATACTTTATTTCATATTTGGTATCACCAATTGTAGGGGACCGGGCCCGGAAGTTATTGCAGAATACCCTACTGTTCTATTTCGTCCTCTCTTCCCGTTGTCTTCCCTAATTACAGCATATTCACCCACAATTCTTTCCTTACTTCTTTTTTGAGCCAACTAGGCTTCATGTATCTGTTAATTATATACTCAGTATATATAAATATTTTAAAAGTCCTTTTTCGTTGATTTATTTTTAAAAACGATTTATAAATTTTTGTTTTTAAAAAAAACAAAATAAGAAATTTTTAAATCAGTTAGCAATCTAGTCTCTAAAATATAAGAAAAAATAGACTTAAATTATTAAATCAATAAAGTTAAAAAAGTGATCTGTCAAGTTATTTATTTAAATTTTAAAAAGTGATACGTTTTATTTTTTTTAATTTAATACCAGTTTTTATTTTTGAAATAATTGATTATAAAAAAATTTATTATCAAAAAAAAATAAATTTGAATATTATAAAAACACATTTTTATTTCTTTAAAAACGTCTTGTGCTTTTGCTTCTTTATTATTCTGTGGTTCATCTCACCCACTTCCAGTGATCACATTTTTGCCTGTCGACTTTATGTCGGAGTTGCTATCTACTATTATTTCTTTGTAGGCTCGCTTGGCATCGGTGATTGCACCCCTTAAGTGGCACTGATTTGAACCAGAGCATCAAGCGGCTAAGTCCTTGCCTGACCACATTGAGTTTCGATAATTTGTCTTATTTTTTCGTTAATCATAAGAGTACGTTTGCAACAGAATATCGTCCTTTCTAATTTGCCAAGACCCCGCCGGGTCCTAGCGCTTGTGCGACCCCGCTCAGTACCAAGTCTCTCCAGCCCAATTTCCACCGGTTCCTACTATCAGGGCTACTCTGCTGTTCCTTTCAGAGACAATATCCAGAAACTCACCGGCCCCACAGACTGGCTTTGAGGAGAATTGGGAGGAGCTGACGCACTCAGGCTTCGAATATGCACTTGACCTGGCAAGTGCAGTACTTTATTGTGTGTTTCCTCTGCCCCAGCACTATTCTTACCCGACGAGTCTCCTTTGGAACTCCCAAGGTTTTGGGATTCTACTGCTCGCTGATTTAGTCTTTCCTCTTATATAACCACTTTGTTCCTAATAGCAGGACCCGTCTTGCCTTGAGAAGAACGTGTTTTTTTTCTTACCGTATTAATAGCAACCACAGTTTAGCTAGCCATCTCCTCTTTCGACAGTGAATATAGGGGTTTTCTATTAAATTATTGCAACCGTCTTTTTTCATAACTGACCGATAGCAGATTTTCATGATTCGCCTGTCGAGACGAGACCCGCCATTGCCCATCATGGTGCCTGGTGTCGAAATGACCAACAGACACACGTGCATGTGCGGCAGAAAAACAGCAAACAGAGGAAGAGAAATGCTGATTTGTAACGATGAATACAGCCTCAGAAAACCAAACAGCAACCCAAGCAACCGCACGAGAGCGAGAATCAAGGAACAAACAATCAAATTCTTATGCCAACTAAGCGTGCTATTAGAAGCAATCATCTGTGTCCTATACGCAACTGTATGTCATATAACTGGGCAAGATGAACAGCACCGACAGGCTCTACGACCCTGAAGAGCACGGAGACATGCCTCTGTCCACCTAGTACACCATTGCGGGTATCTCAGATCACCTGCAGCGTTCACAAATGAGATACGCACCAGCCGCCACAGTATGATCCACACCATTCATCGCCCCTGAACAGCGAGGGACAGGTATAACATCCTCTATCAGTCGCTCCGCCCAGTCAATACCTCCTTGATGATTACCCTCCGCCAATTCGAACCGCATTAGCTTGTTCTAACGTGCTATGTCTCTACTCTTGATGTGGTCTTCACCAGGCTATCGTGCGTTGTCCATGTGCCTTGGAATCATCAGTCGGTGCTGATAGTCAGTAGACATTGCTTATCATGCCTTTGCCAGACAGTTATTCTTTCTAGCGTGCCACTTTACTCAACCGGCCAGCGAGGTTTCAGCCATACGGAACGCGGGAGGGAGAAGGCAGAAACACATTAAATCTCGATACTTTATGCGACAAGGATGATAAGCCAGATTTTTATCAGACTTTGGTTAAAAACATGGTAGCGTTTTTTCCTATTAAGTTATTTTTGTCCTCATCTATCTCTACATTTTCCATCTCCTTCTCTATTCTCTCCTTTCCTTCTTCCCTTCTCCTTCTCCTCCCTCTTTCCTCCATTCCCTCTCTTTATTCTTTCCTTCTCATTTTCTTCTTTGGCTATTACCCTTCATCTTCCACCTTCTCTACCTTCTTCTTTTCTGTCTTATTTCAAAAGATATTAACATGAATATTGTCAATACAACATCGTCAGCTGTACAGCTTACAAAGCCAGTATTACAGGCACTTGTAAAACTAAAAATATGAATAGCCGCCTAGCGGCAGGCACTCAGCACAAAGCTTCAAGGGCCTTTGTTTTAGGAAAGATATTCAGAACTGAAAGTTCTTCTGTACTCATTTAACATGAATTTCACATACATTATGTAACAAATCACAATAACACTTCCTTAGAAAATACAGCGCATTCCTAGAATAAGCTAACAGTCGGCTAGTTTTCAAGGAGTGGTGATCACATGACTTAATTTGAACAGAATATAATTGAAGGGCCGGAACTGATTTGTTACATTTACTACCTCATTCACTGATCAACTGCCCAGAGATTGTGTAAGTAAAGTATAACTGAAATATCACAGCCATAAGTGTCATTTATTGAGTATAATATGCTCAGAGATGGAAAGTTAGTGTACTGTGTAAAGTATTGTGATTGTATTCTGATGTATTACACCCAGTCTTGTTCTATTAATCATATGAAGTCAATACAGTGTGTAAAGTTTATCTGAAACAACACACCTGTAAATCTCATTCATTAATCACGTGTAGTCAGTACAGTGTGTAAATTGTATCTGAACCATCACTCCCTAAACCTAGATTCATTGATCGTATGAAGTCTTTAGAGTATGTAAAGTATATCTGAACATCACAGCTTAAACCTCACCCATTGATCAAATGAAGTCTTTATAGTATGTAAAGTATACCTGCAACATCACAGCTGTATATCTCATTCATTGACCAGGACCCCCCGTGAAACTGGTAGATATAGATCTTAGTGCAGGATACCAGGAGTGGGCCAACCTCAAGTTTGTCTGCAAAGGGGTGGAAGATTCTCTCGAAAGATTCATCTCGTTGAGCCGTGGGGAAACTCAGAATATCATCTCCCAGATGATGAGATTGCCCAAAAGGTTAGGGTTCACTTCTTTTAGATTATTGCAATTAAAGTATGATCATTTTAGCTTATTGTCCATTCAAAACCACAATCCATTATTTTACCTATTTACTGTGCACAATCTTCACATTTTATTCAGCACAATGCACACTTGGGTAACCACAAGTCAACATATTACATACTTGGGTAACCACAGGTCAACACATTACACACTTGGGTAACCACAGTCAACACATTACACACTTGGGTAACCACAGGTCAACACATCACACTTGGGTAACTACAGAGTCAACACATTGACACACTTGGGTAACTTCATCTCAACACTATGCATGATCCCTGTAGCACCAGCGATGATCTCAATGCTTATAGTTCACAACCACATGTGCTGTAGATATTCTTTTTGTGGGTATGTTTTATAATTTTGAAAACTAGCATAGGCAGCAGTCTCTTTGTCTAACTCTTTTTGATTTTCAACAGTTTGGACATTTTTAACATATACAACATGCATAAAGTCTTTTTAGTCTTATGTCCTTATCTGAGAAAGCTAGATGTCTGATCCACTACCCCAAGACCAGGGATGAGAAAGTATACCATCCCTGGGTTCCTTATTTGTAAACTTTGTTACTCAGTCTACTTGAGCACTTCTACGTTGCTGTGCCTCCAAGAAGGGTCTGTCGTATGAGCACTGCCTGTGGCAGGAAATAATCCTTCATAATTCATCATTATGAGGTTTATGATGTAGTTCTCACGTGTTTACCATAGTCTAGTGATCTTCTTCTTGTCTTCTTGTATGCTCTTCTTGACATGGTTCATTATCTGCTGAGTGTAACTTCACTCTGATTACCTAAACTTCTGTAGAAGTTTCATTATTTTATTAGTATATTTTAACTTTAAATACATGTAATGTTAACTTTGTTTAGGTAAACTTCTGTAAATGGTTTATTACCCAGTTGATTTAGCTAAACTCTGCTTAAAATTATGTAGATTTTTCTTTATCTAGTTACTATGACTTATATCTCTGTTACCATCTGTAGATGTTTTATTAGCTTTTTAGTATAACTAAACTGTTTAACTAAACCTATAAAATGTTATTAGCTAGTTAGTACAAGGGTAAGTTAATAAGTAAGTCACAAATGGCTGTAGAAAAATAACTAATATGGATAAGCACTTGAAACCAGTTATTTTTATACATACATTGTCCCTTTATTTCTCAACATACTTCCACCAACATTGGATGCACTTATCCCATCATTTTATCAGTCTTCCCAAACCGGCGCATAGAACTGCATGCTCTGTTTTCTAAAAACCAATGTTTCATTTCACAATTCTACTTCGGCGTCATTCGGCGAAATGTTTCCCTCCAAGAGTTAGGTGGGCGGACTTAGCAAGCCCTAGGGATTTCCCGTAAAGTGGTGCATAGCTGGTAGATAAAGTTACGAGGGCGAGTCAATAAGTAAGTCACACAGTTCTGTGGGATGGCAGGTAAATTAAAACAAAGCACGCAGTTCTATGCAGCCAGTTTGGGAGGACTGATAAAACGATGGGATAAATGCATCAAGTGTTGGTGGAAATTATGTTGAGAAATAAAGGGACAATGTATGTATAAAAATAAACTGGTTTCAAGTTGTTATCATAGTTAGTTATTTTTCTACAGCCATTTGTGACTTACTTATTAACTTACCCTCGTATAACTAAACTCTGTTTAACTAAACTTATATAGATGTATTAGTTAGCTAGTATAACTAAACTCTGTTTAACTAAACTTATGTAGATATTTTATTAGTTGTTTAATACAGCTAACATATGTTTAACTAAACTTATGTAGATGTTTTATTATCTGCTGGTTAATACTTCACTCTGTTTCGCCACACTTGTGTAGGTGTTTCACCATGTACCACCACTCGTGTGGGCCATCTCACCCCGAGTCAGAAAGGGAACTGGTTGAACTGCGCTGTGAGTCCCTGCCTATGTCCCGCTTTGATTTTGCTGATGGTGATGAAATTCACATTGATGTCCCAGACTAAGGGACAGGACACTTGAAATCTTCAGCCTGGAGACATCCTAGTGAGAGATGCATGGAGTATACTGTATAGTAACTGCAGTTAGCAATATACATATTCTTCTGATATTGTCTGTCTGCCTGCGGTTGTGTACATACTAAATTGTAGATGCACCAGTGAGGTCTGAAATTACATCATTATTTCAATTTCATGATAAATCAAACTTCTTGTCTGAAATATGATAAGTTATGTCATCATAAGTTATCTCATAATTCGTGATAAATTGAATGATAAGATATCATAAATTTTGTGATAGCTTCAATTACATACATTTTCTGAAATGTCATACCTTCATTGTATTGACTCTTTACAATTTATGCTAAAAAAATGTCTGAAATATGCCAATAGTGTATGTGAATGTTGTGAAATATGGCATATGATGTTTCGTGCTGTTATATTTCATGATAAATTCATTATCTGGTTATGTCTGCAACTAAAACCTGGGCATTATGAATATATTTGTAACGTACAGATAGACTATGGGAGCCTTTTGGCTTTAGCATAACGGAGTGCATTTTCTAAACCAAATGTACCCAGTCTATCCTAACAATCATCCATGAGGTGTGATATTTCTTGTTGCTTTGAGATGCCAACAGAGCATCTAGACATGGCAGATAAACATTTTCTCGGTCATTTTTCTCTGTCATCAGTTGTGATATTGAAGTAATAATTTGCCATTTTTTGATTTCTTAAGCATGAAGTTCTCTTTGCTGCAGTCATAACCTGTTTCCATATCTTTCTGTTCCCAATGCTCTAGTCTATGATATCTGTTTCCACATCTTTCTGTTCCCAGTGCTCTAGTCTATGATATCTGTTTCCACATCTTTCTGTTCCCAGTGCTCTAGTCTATGATATCTGTTACCACGTCTTTCTGTTCCCAGTGCTCTAGTCTATGATATCTGTTTCCACATCTTTCTGTCCCAGTGGTCTAGTCTAATGATATCTGTTTCCACGTCTTTCTGTTCCCAATGCTCTAGTCTATGATATCTGTTTCCACATCTTTCTGTTCCCAGTGGTCTAGTCTATGATATCTGTTGTCCACGTCTTTCTGTTCCCAATGCTCTAGTCATATGTATCTGTTTCCACATCTTTCTGTTCCCAGTGCTCTAGTCTATGATATCTGTTTCCACATCTTTCTGTTCCCAGTGCTCTAGTCTATATCTGTTTCCACATCTTTCTGTTCCCAGTGCCTAGTCTATGATATCTGTTTTCCACATCTTTCTGTTCCCAGTGCTCTAGTCTATGATATCTGTTTCCACGTCTTTCTGTTCCCAGTGCGTCTAGTCAATGATATCTGTTTCCACGTCTTTCTGCTCCCAGTGCTCTAGTCTATGAGATCTATTTCCACATCATTCTGTTCCCAGTGCTCTAGTCTATATGTTTCCACATCTTTCCGTTCCCAGTGCTCTAGTCTATGATATATATTTCCACATCTTTCTGTTCCCAGTGCTCTAGTCTATGATATCTGTTTCCACATCTTTCTGTTCCCAGTGCTCTAGTCTATGATATCTGTTTCCACATCTTTCTGTTCCCAGTGCTCTAGTCTATATCTGTTTCCACATCTTTCTGTTCCCAGTGCTCTAGTCTATGATATCTGTTTCCACATCTTTCTGTTCCCAGTGCTCTAGTCTATGATATCTGTTTCCACGTCTTTCTGTTCCCAGTGCTCTAGTCTATGATATCTGTTTCCAACGTCTTTCTGCTCCCAGTGCTCTAGTCTATGATATCTGTTTCCACATCATTCTGTTCCCAGTGCTCTAGTCTATATGTTTCCACATCTTTCCGTTCCCAGTGCTCTAGTCTATGATATATATTTCCACATCTTTCTGTTCCCAGTGCTCTAGTCTATGATATCTGTTTCCACATCTTTCTGTTCCCAGTGCTCTAGTCTATGATATCTGTTTCCACATCTTTCTGTTCCCAGTGCTCTAGTCTATGATATCTGTTTCCACATCTTTCTGTTCCCAGTGCTCTAGTCTATGATATCTGTTTCCACATCTTCTGTTCCCAGTGCTCTAGTCTATGATATCTGTTTCCACGTCTTTCTGTTCCCAGTGCTCTAGTCTATGATATCTGTTTCCACGTCTTTCTTGTCCCAGTTCTCTAGTCTATGATATCTGTTTCCACATCTTCTGTTCCCAGTGCTCTAGTCTATGATATCTGTTTCCACATCTTCTGTTCCCAGTGCTCCTATAATATCTGTTTCCACATCTTTCCGTTCCATGTGATCTAGTCTATGATATCTGTTTCCACATCTTTCTGTTCCAGTGGTCTAGTCTATGATATCTGTTTCCACGTCTTTCTGTTCCCAGTGCTCTAGTCTATGATATCTGTTTCCCACGTCTTTCTGTTCCCAGTGCTCTAGTCTATGATATCTGTTTCCACATCTTTCTGTTCCCAGTGCTCTAGTTTATGATATCTGTTTCCACATCTTTCTGTTCCCAGTGCTCTAGTTTATGATATCTGTTTCCACATCTTTCTGTTCCCAGTGCTCTAGTCTATGATATATGTTTCCACATCGTTCTGTTCCCAGTGCTCTAGTCTATGATATCTGTTTCCACATCTTTCTGTTCCCAGTGCTCTAGTTTATGATATCTGTTTCCACATCTTTCTGTTCCCAGTGCTCTAGTCTATGATATCTGTTTCCACATCTTTCTGTTCCCAGTGCTCTAGTCTATGATATCTGTTTCCACGTCTTTCTGTTCCCAATTCTCTAGTCTATGATATCTGTTTCCACATCTTTCTGTTCCCAGTGGTCTAGTCTATGATATCTGTTTCCACGTCTTTCTGTTCCCAGTGCTCTAGTCTATGATATCTGTTTCCACATCTTTCTGTTCCCAGTGCTCTAGTCTATGATATCTGTTTCCACATCTTTCTGTTCCCAGTGCTCTAGTCTATGATATCTGTTTCCACATCTTTCTGTTCCCAGTGCTCTAGTCTATATCTGTTTCCACATCTTTCTGTTCCTAGTGCTCTAGTCTATGATATCTGTTTCCACATCTTTCTGTTCCCAGTGCTCTAGTCTATGGATATCTGTTTCCACATCTTTCTGTTCCCAGTGCTCTAGTCTATGATATCTGTTTCCATGTCTTTCTGTTCCCAGTGCTCTAGTCTATGATATCTATTTCCACATCATTCTGTTCCCAGTGCTCTAGTCTATATGTTTCCACATCTTTCCGTTCCCAGTGCTCTAGTCTATGATATATATTTCCACATCTTTCTGTTCCCAGTGCTCTAGTCTATGATATCTGTTTCCACATCTTTCTGTTCCCAGTGCTCTAGTCTATGATATCTGTTTCCACATCTTTCTGTTCCCAGTGCTCTAGTCTATGATATCTGTTTCCACATCTTTCTGTTCCCAGTGCTCTAGTCTATGATATCTGTTTCCACATCTTTCTGTTCCCAGTGCTCTAGTCTATGATATCTGTTTCCACGTCTTTCTGTTCCCAGTGCTCTAGTCTATGATATCTCTTTCCACATCTTTCTGTTCCCAGTGCTCTAGTCTATGATATCTGTTTCCACATCTTTCTGTTCCCAGTGCTCCTATAATATCTGTTTCCACATCTTTCCGTTCCCAGTGCTCTAGTCTATGATATCTGTTTCCACATCTTTCTGTTCCCAGTGGTCTAGTCTATGATATCTGTTTCCACATCTTTCTGTTCCCAGTGCTCTAGTCTATGATATCTGTTTCCACATCTTTCAGTTCCCAATTCTCTAGTCTATGATATCTGTTTCCACGTCTTTCTGTTCCCAGTGCTCTAGTCTATGATATCTGTTTCCACGTCTTTCTGTTCCCAGTGCTCTAGTCTATGATATCTGTTTCCACATCTTTCTGTTCCCAGTGCTCTAGTTTATGATATCTGTTTCCACATCTTTCTGTTCCCAGTGCTCTAGTCTATGATATATGTTTCCACATCGTTCTGTTTCCCAGTGCTCTAGTCTATGATATCTGTTTCCACATCTTTCTGTTCAAAGTGGCTCTAGTTTATGATATCTGTTTCCACATCTTTCTGTTCCCAGTGGTCTAGTCTATGAAATCTGTTTCCACGTCTTTCTGTTCCCAGTGCTCTAGTCTAGGATATCTGTTTCCACGTCTTTCTGTTCCCAGTGCTCTAGTCTATGATATCTGTTTCCACATCTTTCTGTTCCCAGTGCTCTAGTCTATGATATCTGTTTCCACATCTTTCTGTTTCCCAGTGGTCTAGTCTATGATATCTGTTTCCACATCTTTCTGTTCCCAGTGCTCTAGTCTATGATATCTGTTTCCACATCTTTCTGTTCCAATTTTCTAGTCTATGATATCTGTTTCCACGTCTTTCTGTTCCCAGTGCTCTAGTCTATGATATCTGTCTCCACATCTTTCTGTTCCCAGTGGTCTGTCTATGATATCTGTTTCCACGTCTTTCTGTTCCCAGTGCTCTAGTCTATGATATCTGTTTCCACGTCTTTCTGTTCCCAGTGCTCTAGTCTATGATATCTGCTTCCACATCTTTCTGTTCCCAGTGCTCTAGTCTATGATATCTGTTTCCACGTCTTTCTGTTCGCAGTGCTCTAGTCTATGATATCTGTTTCCACGTCTTTCTGTTCCCAGTGCTCTAGTCTATGATATCTGTTTCCACATCTTTCTGTTCCCAGTGCTCTAGTCTATGATATCTGTTTCCACATCTTTCTGTTCCCAGTGCTCTAGTCTATGATATCTGTTTCCAAACGTCTTTCTGTTCCCAGTCCTCTAGTCTATGATATCTGTTTTCCACATCTTTCTGTTCCCTGTGCTCTTCTTGTCTTTGATATTGTTTCCTTCAGATCCAGCTTTTGTGTTCTTTGAATCAGCCTAAATCTGCAGCTTTGTTTCCTTTATGAACTATCCTCTCTTCTGCAAATCCTGCAGGCTTCCATAGAGATCGTTTCATCCTGCTTTAGAATGTACCTTTCTGAGCTGTGATTGGTTAATGGATAACAAATAATATCTTTATTTAGAATATACACAACAGAACTGTGTGGTGTATGTTCAGGGGACTTTGTTATAGGTTGTGATATGTTGGACATTGTGATTATTAGTTGTCATTGTTTGATAGATGTTACATGAACCCTGCTGTGGCAATGAGTTAAAATAGTTATGAATCATTGTTTAACAGATTTCCCAGTAGTTGCAATGATGTACTCATGGGTCAAATGAACAGAGCAGTCATTCATTGTTACATGATTGTTCCAGTGGTGCAGTTAGTTAGTTAGTTATTAGTCGTGGTTCTAACTTCACAGCAGCGGATCGTCCCCATTATGTTCCATTCCTGTGCCAGTGAATATCACACAAAAGGCAAGGCAAACACGTCAATTCAGTGACAGCCGGCCATTGTTCTGACATGCAGTTCACTGTGCAAACAACAGTGGCTTTAAGAGTTCAATGCCTATCCACCATGTTGGGAATGGGAAGTCCAGTGTGCAGTGGTGGCAGTGTTGTACTGTTTGATCAGACTGAGCAAGCGGTCATTGTATCAAAAGTTTATGTGGGTAAAATTGGAGGTGCTGTATTCTATCATCAAGTACACAACCAATCCTTCACCATTAACAGGCAGATTCTATGGAGATAGTGGTCATTGATCACACTAACGGAACTGCTCGGCATTTGTGAATGTTGATTTCTATGTCTATTAGAATATCTTATATATCTGTTACTGGGTTAGTTTCAAAGACAGTATGTGCACGTTTTCCCCACTTTGTATAGTTTCTGGAGCATTTGTTTACAACTGTCTTCAGCTGGTTGACTTACATGCAGGTTTTATTCACATCCTCATCTACAAGTGACTCACTTCCTTGCTGTGGTATATCCAAGGGAAGCTTCATGTTAGTAATACAAGCTGGAACTGTTGATGTTGCTTCACTTTACAGTTTAATCAAGTTTCCATGATTAGTTGCTTGCTTGTTTAATTTATCCAAAGTATAAACTTCTACAGTTACTTGGTTGGATAAAGTTGATAACTAAATGACTGAAGAAGTCTGTGTTTGTTTAGATAATAAGCTTCTACAGATACTTAGTTATCAACTTTATCCAGAAAAATAAACTTCCACAGATACTTAATTATCAACTTTATCCAGAAAATAAACTTCTACAGATACTTGGTTATCAACTTTATCCAGAAAATAAACTTTACAGATACTTGGCTTTCAACTTTATCCGAAAAATAAACTTCTACAGATACTTGGCTTTCAACTTTATCCAGAAAATAAACTTCTACAGATACTTGGTTATCAACTTTATCCAGAAAATAAAACTTCTACGGATACTTGGTTATCAACTTTATCCAGAAAATAACTTCTACTGTTACTTGGCTATCATTTCATTATAAAAATTAACTTCAACAGATACTTGGTTGTAGTCCTTTATTCAAAATATGAACTTCTGCAGTCACCTTAGTTGTAGGCTTTATCCACAAGTTAAAATTCCACAGTTACTTGGACTTAAACTTTATCTGAAAGTTGAACTTGAGAATTTTGCATGCAAATTGTATCAAGAACCACCTTGAGCTGTTATTTAGTTTCAGACATTATCCAGAAGTGAAGTTGTAGTTGTAACACTACAACAGTGATACATCTATATGGAGGCATCTTGACTTTGTTTCAAGTGTTCACAAAAATCTCAAATTTATAAACTGAAGTGTATATGAATAATGGGGTATAAGAACAATGACGGCAATTATGGAGTGTATATTACAATAGAGTTGTATCATCATAAATGGGTCATGTGATCACAATATGTCTGAAATGAAAGTGTATGTGTTTGCGTATATTGGATATATCTTCTGGCATGAACTCATTCAAGAATGAGGTGGTTTTCCATCTTCATTGTCAATGTGATATAGACATCTATATGTGATTAGACTTGTCACAAGTGATTAATGAAGGATGTCTGCAAAAATAGAGAAGTGCAAATCAGTGCCCATCTGTAACTATTAAAATATTTTTGGATACTGAGCTTTTGCTCTGTCTGTTTTCAGTTGCACCGTTGCTTTGCCGATTTGTTTGATTATTCAGTGTACCATATGGCTGTGTAATATGGGTACGTAGTATGCCACATATTAGTTGTGCCGAATGTTTATGTTGGGTGTTAGCATCTTCCATTGGTTACAGAATCAGATAAGATTAGTTACTTCCATTATCCAGTAACTTGCCCATATTATTTTTAAGCATTGATTACGTTGTGACGTAATAGCGAGCAGTCAAGGTTTCAAACAATAACAATGCAGATTCTAGCTACATCAATAATGGACATTTTATTTAAATTGTTTCTTTTAAGGGGGGTTGGTATAATTTTTAGGGGTCTTTTTGAGTCAGCAGCCTGCACGTTTTCCATCTACAAGAGTTAATTTTCTCCAGTTTTCTGATCAGTTTCATAGTTGTCGGTATTGCTTGTTGGTCTGTTATCTTGTTCTTTATTTGTTATATGTGAATCTACAGGGACATTTGACATATTCTTCTGTTGTCTTCTTTTGTACTTTACTTTGTTTCCTCTAAGCTTATACATGCATATTTCCCTGTGTTTCTGGTCTTCTACTTGTTGAGATGTATTTGATCCGTGGCCTGTCTTGTGCAAGACCTGTCCTATGTTCCCCCCATATAACGCCTTTCGACATGTCCCATCTGCCACAAGCCACATGTCCTGCATCCGTTGCTTGCAGGTGCCATTTATCTATACTTCTTGATACATTCTACGCTGTGGTCCTCCTCATCCCCGCCATCTCAGAAACAATTCTCTCGTTCATTATCTTTGACATATATTTAGTTTATGTCAATCTGCTTTAGTGAAGTGATGATAGCATGAATGCTCTGACCCATTCAGCCAATCTGACCCATTTTACAGCCCTGAATCCCTCGGTGTTTATGTTCCTTTGTTGTTACATATATTTCCCTATATCAGATTGTCTGCCTGAATTTGTTCTACTTTCTTCTAATGTTCTAGATACAGATACAAGTTATAATATCAAAGTCGGTGCCATAGCAAACATGAAAGTAAACCCGGTTAAATGCCATGTCTGTCTTTCTGGATCAGCGTTAACATTCTTTTAGCGTCCAACAAAAGTTTCATCTGTCAAGCCGCTGGGTTATTCCTGTGCGCTAGTTCCGTCAGTGAATGATGTATATTATGTTTTTGTAAAGTTTTAATTTATACAGGTATATTGCTTTTGCCATATATTTTAGTATTGATTGTCAATTTAACACAAAGATATACCTTTTATAATTGTGTTTTGAATTACATTTTACAATCTATAAGTATGCACATTGATATTGATTTATTTTATCAGTTGAATTTTGCTTGTGTTCAATTTGCACAGAAGATTGGTTATTTCTATTATACCCAACTTTTCATTTACCAATTAAAAGATATTACAAATCTAGCCTACATTTTTATAATACCCTGCCTGTTTTTGAAAAGGTTGCTTGTTCTTTTCTGACCACATGTTTTCTTGAAGTAGTAATAGTTTGTGTTTTGTTTATTTGTTTGTTTTGGTTGAAAGTGTGCTTAGGGGAGAATGAATTATGTCAGCGCAATAGTTAGTGTTATTGATTTGCATCTCAATGATTTCTCAGTAGCACCACCATTTTTCTGACTAGTGTGGCTTTGAAGTTTCATTAACTGGGTAAAGTAAAGAGACATCAGTAGATATAGTAAGGAGATGTGTGTGGGTAAATTAAGGAAATATATGTGGATATATTAAGGAGATATGTTTAGGTAAAGTAAGGAGATATCTCTGGATAAAGTCAGGAGATGTGTGTGGGTAAAGTAAGGAGATATCTCTGGATATAGTATGGTGATATGTGTGGGTAAAGTATTAAAATATCTGTGGATATAGTAAAGAGATGCGGGTAAAGTAAAAATAAGGCTATGGATAAAGTAAAAAACATGTCCATTAGTAAAGTAAAGAGATGTCCATGGGTAAAGTAAAGAGATGTCTGTGGATAAAGTAAAGAGATGTCCAGGGGTAAAGGTAAAGAGATGTCCAGGGGTAAAGTAAAGAGATGTCCAGGGTAAAGTAAAGAGATGTCCAGGGGTAAAGTAAAGAGATGTCCAGGGGTAAAGTAAAGAGATGTCCAGGAGTAAAGTAAACAGATGTCCAGGGGGTAAAGTAAACAGATGTCCAGGGGTAAAGTAAAGTGATGTAAAGAGGGACTCTGGTAACAGGGAAACATAATCCACATGCACATTTAATCCAGCGCTACTAGAAGTTGTGTGTGGACTACGCTTGAGTTCAAAGCAAGCGAGCGCCCCCCCCCCCCCCCCCCCCCCCCCAAAAAAAAAACAAACTAGAAAAGGTCCTGCATTGCTTCAGCGCGTTGACTTGCCAGCTGGGCTGCCGACTATACTCTGAGATAAACAGATAAAAAAACATGTTGAAAAGAACTAGTTACCCTAGTCCATTTATCAGTGACCCAGTATATGTGACTATCTTAGACAGTGCACATCCGTGAGCCATATCTGCTGCAAGACCGAATTTACACTTAGATTAGGCTATATTTCTGTTGAGGAATTGTTGAGTTTGATTTCTTTGTTTGATTAAATGATTCCTTATTCTTTGAATGCTTGTTTCCTTATTTACCTGTAGCCAGGACAGTGGCGACGTGTGGTGAGCACAATTTGCAATCCTGCACAGCACATTCGGAGTCAGCTGCAGGAGATTTGGAAGCAGATCGCCATGGGTGATTTTTAACAGTGGTATGAACCTCGGATGTTCAGAAAGCTATGGCAAACTACTGAAAGTAAACTTGCCTTTAAACCACAAACAGCAAGAAATGCTGGGGTTGATTGCGACATCCTGTATAGGACATGCAACTAGCTGTTAATTACCTGCAGTTGAATTATTTTTACTAAGTTTTTTGGAATTGTTTTGCTTTGGTTTTGGTCAAGAATCACTTTCATTGCACACAGATATCTGCACAAGTGCATCAGTCTCCTAGCATAGACCACACAAGGAGTATACACTGTACACAAACTCCATAGAAGCAGGGATGATCTATATGTGTATTTCAGAATCTCGCATACTTTAAATATTCTTTCTGTGTATACTTTCTCATTTGAAATCTATCCTGGGCAATGGAAGATTTGGTCAACTCCTTTTTGATTTCCAGCTGCTGAAAGATTCTTAACACACACACATGGACAATAAGAATGCGACAAACAGCTTTCTTTGATCATGTAACGAGAAGAGAGGCATCGAAGAACATCGTGATGACTGGAAAGATCAAGAGGAGGAGAGGCAGAGGTAGATCAAGAGAAATTATGCTGATGGAATGAGGTGGTGACATGGAGGAATATCATCAGCAGAGTTGATCCAGAACACCAAAGACCGAGATCTGTGGAGAGCCATGAACTCCTACGCCATCTGGCACAGCACTTGATGATGATGATGATGATGACATGGACCTCATAGTTATGTCACCTTTATTCGATTCACTACCCTAGGGTCAAGGGGGAGTGTATCTATCTTTTCTTCTTTCCTTCTTCTGTGTTTCGTCTTTCATTGGAACACAGACCCTTGGGCAACTCACGCCAACTCTTTTGTGTGGAAAAACAGGGTTTTCTGCTGTTGTCTGATACTGGGGTGTGTATACACGCACAAAATATGACCAAGAGGGTCTATGAACAAGAAAACAGAGCAATAAAAACAGTTAAAACAAACACATGCTTATCTCAGTTTCCTGATATGGCCCTGATTAATACAAACATAAAAACTAGGAATGGAGAACTGACATATGGAACAAAAGTCATACTTTGTGTTGTATGTTCAAACCAAGAGTGGAATTTGTCTAAATACCCCCGGAGATTATGCTCTATGGGCTTGGAATTTGTCCGGTGTTCTCCGGAACCAGAGTGGGCAAATCCCAGTGCCATGAAGGCACTTCTCTCACCTGTAACCAGTAGTGTATGTAGTCATTGGCTAAATATGGCTGTCCACAAAAGTTTGTCCAAATAGTGCAGCTATTTCATGATTGTATGCAGGCAAGAGTTCAGAACAATGGTGAGCTGGCTGAGCCCTTTCCTGTCACCAATGGAGTGAGGCAAGGATGTGTCCTGGCACCAACACTGTTCCGCCTCATGTTTTCAGCCATGTTGATGAATGCCTTCGAGAACGACAACATTGGAATAGACATCAACTACCGTATGGATGGAAAGTTCAATCTCAGAAGGCTGAAAGCTAAAACCAAAACTAACAGCGACACCGTCAGAGAGCTCCTGTTTGCTGATGATTGCGCTCTATATGCCAACTCAGAGGCGGACATGCAACATAATGTTTCAGCTTTCTCACATGCCTGTGCCAACTTTGGGCTCAATATCAACTTGGAGAAGACTGTAGTTATGTACCAGCCAGCTCCAGGGAATAATCACACCGTGCCGAATATCAAAGTTGCCTGTGCCAACTTTGGGCTCAATATAAACTTGGAGAAGACTAGTTATGTACCAGCCAGCTCCAGGGATTAATCACACTGTGCCGAATATCAAAGTGAATGGTCATAGATTAAGTGTTGTGGACAAATTCACTTATCTTGGCAGCACAGTGTCACAAGCTGCCACAGTTGATGACGAAGTGAATGCAAGAATCTCCAAGGCCAGCGTGGCCTTTGACTACAAAAATGTGTGTGACAGAAATGGAACAAGCCTGCAAACAAAGCTGAAAGTCTACAAAGCAGTCATATTATCACACTGCTATATGCTTGTGAAACCTGGACTGTTTACCTGCGACATGCTAGGAAATTAAACTATTTCCCCACAGTCTGCCTTAGGAAGCTATTGAAGATTAAATGGCAAGACAAGATCCCAGACACTGAAGTCCTAGAAACTAGAAAGCGTCCATGCCCAGTACCCACACTCTACAAATGAATAATCAGATTCGTTGAGCTGGTCACTTGACTCGTAAGCCAGATCACAGGCTCCCTAAACACATTTTTTATGGCGAGCTGCATTGTGGTAAACGCTCCCAAGGCAGCCAGAAGAAACACTTTAAAGTCACTCTGAAAATCTCACTAAATGGCTTTTGGAATTCATCTTGACATCTGGGAGACTGCTGCCAAAGACCACAATTCATGGCGTACATCATTACACAAGGGTGCAGTCACTTGTGAAGCAACCAGGACTGCAAGAGCTGTAAAGAAAAGACGACAGAAAAACCACAGCAGGAGATCCTCCTGGAACGTCAAGCATTCTTTGCCCACATTGTCAAAGAACATTTCGAGCCAAAATAGGCCTTACCAGTCATCTTAGAACTCACGGCTTCATACTTTCAACCCCACTGGATGAAATGAATGGTCATCATCTTTCTTAATGGACAAAAAACAATGTAGTCATTACATTTCCAAACTTTTCACAGTAGTAAAGTGTGATGGAGTTATTAGCTCACTGAACTATCAACACAACATATAAGGCTTAGTCTCCACTAGGGAATGATTGGCTTCCATAAACACATGGGTGAGTGGTATCAGTGTCTTTCTTTGCTGAGAATCTAGTGGGTACTCTCCCATCATAGGATTGACCATGTTTACAAGTTTGTTGCATGTCCTTTATTTGACAGGACATCACAATCAACCCAATCTTTATTGGCTATTTGTGATTTTCTATGCATTTATATGTTCAGTAGCTTGCCATTGATTTATGAATGGACGAAGCTCATACCATTGTGAAAATCAATGCAAAGCCATCTGCTCCCACCCCGCCCGCAGCTGAATCGGAACCCAGTATGTCGGGAACTGTTGAGAATCTTCCTGTTTGCTGGATAGTGAATCTTACTGTTTGCTGAATAGAGAATCTTCCTATTTGCTGGATAGTGAATTTTACTGTTTGCTGAATAGAGGATCTCCCTATTTGCTGGATAATGAACCTTACTGTTTAGTGAATAGAGAATCTTACTGTTCCCTGAATAGTGAATCTTACTGTTTACTTGATAGATAATCTTACTATTTACTTGATAGAGAATCTTACTGTTGACTGGACAGTGAATCTTCATGTTTACTGGATAGTGTATCTTACTGTTTACTGGATAGAGAATCTTACTGTTTACTGTGTAGAGAATCTTACTGTTTACTGAATAGTGAATCTTACTGTTTACTGGACAGTGAATCTTACTGTTTATTAGACAGTGAATCTTACTGTGTACCGGATAGAGAATCTTACTGCTTACTGGATAGAGAATCTTAGTGTATTCTGGATAGTGCATCTAGTTGATTTCTGTTTAGAGAATCTGACTGTTTTCTGGATAGAGAATCTTATTGCTTGTTATATATCCAATCTGGTAAGTCTGCTGTGTACACAATCTCACTGTCTATAGACTAAAGAACCTTACTCTTTACTGTGCAAGAAATCT